>NDFZ01005486.1:596035-793889 GCA_002192655.3 Mamestra configurata
CCCCCCCCCCCCCCCCTAGAAGAAAAATAAACGTCACTTTTCTTGGCAATTTCTATTACTGGTAACTAGAACGTGAGAATAAACATGATTTTACCCGTAAAGTTTTTTTCGCTGAAATTTATTACATGATTTTATCTAGAACTCCACCCGCGACTTCGTCCGCGCATAGGCCCTACTAAGCCTCCACAAACTGCAACCCCTCTTTTAAAAGGTTAAGCATTTCTGCTGCTGATTCTGTGGTCTCAGGATCAACACAACTATTCACTCCGTTCACCCCGTCAAGGGTTGATTATACAAAAATTTACAATCATTAGTTTCTTCATACCAATTTCCACGTGAATTGAAGCACGCAATAAATCTTCGCCTAAAAAAAATGTTTTGCTACTTTGAGTTACATTATTGCAATTTTCTTAGGGATCTCAATTAAAAAAAAAAAATATAGCCTATGTTTTGAGTTACTAATGCAGCTTTCTAATGGCAAAAGATTTTTTAAGATTGGTTGAGTAGTTTTTGAGCCAAATCGTAACAAACAAATAAATCTTTGCTCATTTTAATATTAGTTTAGATCGATATTCCACAGCATTCGATTCGATATAATATAATTCATCAAGGGCCATCCATCTAGTGCCAAGTAGATGTATAACACTACGTAAGGTGGGCCGAATAACTCCTTGCCCTGGAGTTGCATTAGGGAGGTCTGGTCGCGTGGTCGAGGCCTATTTGACGGACAGGGCCGTCATCTACCCCGGTCACCGGAGAGAGTGGAACCGGCGAGAGATCGTGCGGTGTTCCACAGGGTTCGGTTCTGGGGCCGCTCCTGTGGGACATCGGCTACGATTGGGTGCTGCGCGGCGCGGCGACCTCCCTAGCGGCGTCAGCGTAGTCTGCTACGCTGACGACACGCTGGTTATGGCACAGGGGGGGTCGCACCAGGCGGCGGCCGACTTAATGATACGCGGGGTCGCGATAGTCTGGAAGGAACCGGCAATTGGGTCTTGAGGTGGCCCTGCACAAGTCCGAGGCCATGTGCTTTCATGGTTCTTGGACTAGGCCAGCGGGATCCCAAGTAAGGGGTCGACGATCAGGTATCCGGGGCTCGTTCTAGACAGCCGGTGGAACTTCCAGGAGCACTTCCGACGTTTGGCTCCCAGACCGGAGCCTGGCCGCCTTCAAGCAGCTCCTGACCAATCTAGGGGGTCCAAACGCCTCTTGTCGGAGGCCCCAAGCGGAACGCAAAACAGCGATGAGGGGAGTTGGCGATCCACGTCGCAGTGTACATCGATTTGAAGCGGGGGCAATAACTTTCTATTCGCCATTTCATTCGGCAATCCATGTGGGGGCGACTAATAATATTCGGGACGGATGTATGCACCCGGACTCGTCGACGGCACACTGCATAGCCGTCGGCCATGGAACACAACAACCAGCGAAACAGGTATGAGCTGCCCCCCCCCTAGCTCAAATCCTGGGTACGCCCTTGTTGAGATCTATGGAGTGTACGCCAACCCCTGAACCGTATTGATTTTTCAATAACTCAAGACTGAACCCTTTCTTCCTCTGATGTTTGTATGCTACTTCTAACTTTTGTTGAACATAGGTTTATTCGGTGTTCTGTCACACGAGGCAGCGATGAGAGGTTGGTAGGTACTCAATCGCCCGTCCCAGGATGCCAGCTAGCACGGTACCCCATATGCCTAAGTGCATAAGCCTGATGGCAGCTAGTGCTGCCTCCTGCTATATGTACAAATCTATCAATTATAGCTACTACATTTGCATCTGATTTTGAAGATGCACAAGCACTAGACTCTGGAAATTCAAATCAAGAAAAGGGATGTGAACATTTTTGTATAGGAGCTAATTATATTTATAATAATAATTGCGGCGCTGGAAAAAACATGTGGGTATGTGTATGTTTAGATTGTCATTTGGGTAGAGGACATCCAAACAAACAAAACATGTTAGCAACATGGTGCCCTAAAGAGTCACGTTGGTTTGATTTACAAATTTTATAAAAACACTAGGTACTCTTTCGCGATTTCGATTTCGCGTCTGCTTATTTTTTCAATAAATGGCAAAATTAAGCTTTGAACTTATTTCTATTAATCTAGGTAATGCATATATGCACGTAATAAATTTATTTAAGTATAATGATAGTCATTGTTCTCACTTTGTAACTTTACCTCCAAATATCTCGATAACGTGACACTTCCAGGGCACCATGTTGCTAACATTTTTTGCTTTTAAAGTGTCCTCTACCCATATTTACAGGTTTCATCGTGTGCGCTGTGATTAATATAGGAAATGGGCCAGATAATGGATGCTCTAGCCCCGAATAAATTGAGATTACTTGAAAGATTATAGGTTCAGACTGTAAACGAAGTTAATTCATTAATTAAGTCATTTTTTTTTCGCCTTCTTTTCTTATTTTCTTTTCTTTTCCTAACTTTTTCTTACTACGGACATATAATGGTGGTGGCTGAAACTAATTCGAAAGTGATTGCATTGCAATCCATATTAAGTATCTGTCAACTCGACCAAACTTCTATTAATAAAAATGTTTTCCCATTTATTGTTTTCGAGCCAAAAATATTGAAACTCATGCCCGAACAGCACTTCACGCGTCCTCGATAAGTATCGGACACTTACTATCACCCATCGTTGAGTACACGCCCCCAATTCTACGCCTGATAACAAGTTCGTAAACAAAATAATATCACAAACTAGCTGCTTATTACATCATTACTCCGGACTACGAAAACAAGCAACCTTCTTTGGGAGGCACGGCCAGCGACTGGTAGCAAGTAGCAAGCTTCAGTTGGTTGCCGACAGCTGGCAGAGCAACACGTGTATTTTGTTACATTTTCCTATTTTCCCACGTCACAATGTCTGAGCAAGGCCCGGCGTTTGACGTCAACGCGATGACGTTGACTCGGTGGGTGCTCCACCAGCAGAGGACGGCACCAACAGCTACTGGAGACTTGACTCAGCTCCTGAACTCTATCCAGACCGCTGTCAAGGCTATTCAGTCGGCCGTGAGGAAAGCCGGTATCGCTAAACTGTTCGTATTTTTTTTAATTTACTGTTGCTATTTGTATCTACCTACATCATTGTGGGACATTGCATTGCAGCTATGATAACGTTACTTAGTTTTGATCAGAATTAACGATTTTGACAGATTATGTGCACTTTTTATGAAACTATGCCGCCGCTATAAGCCAAAGAAAAATATTTAGGTAGGTAGTAGGTACAGACACCTACTTATTAAATCTATTGCAGCAGTACTTTTTTACTATTTAGATTATATAATTTGTGGCTTCTCCACGCCTGTGAGCCTGTCAAGAAAGCAAATAATGTATTTCATGTTTATATTATTTAACGATATCAATGCAAATGATGGGAATCTGACCTTGTCCCTCAGGGTGCGTTCAAAGAGCTAAAATGCAAACATATACATATTTAAATAAACGATGTCTCCAAAATTTAACATACCTCCGAGTCATGTTAAAACTGTTGCAGAATCATTCAAGTTGTTTTCTCATACCTAGATATTGCTCAACGCAGTTTGGTAATGCATTTGCCACACCTCCAAAGCCGTGGCAACACGTAATAGACACACCCACAACCGGACAAACGAGTTGTAATCAAAACTAGTTGTGCCAATTTTATCTTTAAACAAGGAAATAACTCACAATGAACTTTAATTTAAAACTGGTTGCCATTTGTTGCTGAAGTTCCGGGATAGAGGTACCATGCTCCAAATGTTATCCAGTACCTACCTACTTTACTTTTGATCTCTATAGGTACTCATAATGAGCCATTTAGCCTATAGCAGTCCACTGCTGGTCACCATAAATCTCTCCAATCGAAAGCCATTTCAAAATATCAACTTGGGCCAACGTTATCCACTGCTTTCTTTTCGTCCATGTCTATTGACTGAGCTGGGTTTCAAATCTCGTGATTTCAGTGTTAGTCCATGCTGAAAGTTGTTCATAATGATGAGTACAACGGCCCCTTAAGAGTTATTGCGTTTATTATATTACAGGTAGTATGAAATAACTTTAATTTCGGAAGTCGGTGTTAAAATACGAAGAAACAACCGAAAACACCGACTTCCGAAATTAGAGTTATTTTATGTTTTGTAGTGGTAGCCCACACCTTTTTCCAGTTATTTGATTTAAAAACCATACCTACTACCATAGAAATATAAAAAACTCTACTACTGAACCGTTTGATGAAATTTGAAATTTCTAAGGGAAAGTAATTACTTATATCCTTTCATTTAAAAAATAATTTTTCAAACCGGTTCATAAATGACGGAGTTATGAATATGGGGTAACTAACACAAAAAAACAACCGGATAACATCCTCCTTTTTTTGAAGTCGGTTAAAAGAAAAGACGGAACTAAATATTACCTACTTATTTTTGTCACCAGGCATGGAATATCCGGGGACACTAATGTCCAAGGCGAGCAGGTCAAAAAGTTGGACGTGTTGTCCAACGACCTCTTCATCAACATGCTCAAATCTTCCTTCACCGCGGGCTTGCTGGTCTCTGAAGAGAACCCCACTGTTATAGAAGTAAGTATCCTGGTGAAACCATACAAAACTAATAATTGTTTAGACTTCTGGAGCCATAAAACCAAATGGCACCCGTTTTCGACGACATACTAGAAATCAACTAAGTAATCGATATACCCTTAGATATATTGAAACTTGGATCTAGAAATACGCAACAATCAACTTGTTTAATGAGGTGTCAATTACCGAGAAATATAAGATTTTAATTAGGTAGGTACCGCGTTAATGAACAGACCTACAGATAATTATTATGTCTACCTCCTGCTGACCTGGCTTTATTTCTTGCCCTTTGCACCAAGTCCTTACGCGTCTGTCAATCGAACAACGTTTTTATAAATTCTTTAGAGAAACATTATTGACTACTCCTTCGACATATTTTTATGTTTAAGTTATCACTTATCAGTCAGGGTCAATATTGTAGCACAATGTACTGATATAGATAGCTGCCGCACCGCCTTGACTAAAAATAAGTGTACGTTCAACTAGAATCTGTTAGGTACCTACTTTTTTGAATATAAAACAATAGAATTACATCTGGTTCAAGCCTATTCAAATCACACTAAGTTGTGATAGTTTCAAGCCATACCAAATGCTAGAAAATTCTAAAATTACACAGGCACTGGCACCTGCGCCACTTTTACCTGATTATTCTTTTTCTAATAATGTCAAGGCGACATTGACTTTTGTAGAAAATGATGTCTAGTCAAACCAGATTCTACATTGAATATTAATACCGGCTTGCCGATCTCTCAAAATATTAAAAAAACAAAGTCACTATCTGCCTCAGTCTGATACTCCGTTTACTTAGATCTTGTAAACCACAGAGCCACGCAACAAACTTTAATAGATAGGTACAGTTTACACTAATAAAAACAGCGATAAACGAGGTAGGTTTGTGGGTATAATTTGCACCAGTGCGAAGCCGGGGCGGCTAGCTAGTCATCGGACGCAAAGGGCATTAGGAGGAACACGGATGGGTTTTAGTCAGTAAGAGTCTGACACTCCCGTCAGCTCCGCCCAGAGCGGATGGAGTCATTTGATGATTTTTCATCCTTAAAAAAAATTGGTATCCGTTTATACCTTATTTGTTTGTGCACCTTACATACAAGCAAAAATCGTCCTACTGCAGGACGAACGCCGAAATCTAAGTTCCTTATTCTGTTTCACAGGTAGAAAGTGATAAGCGTGGTAAATACGTGGTATGCTTCGACCCACTGGATGGTTCCTCCAACATCGACTGTCTGGTTTCAGTTGGCTCTATCTTCTCTATATTTAAGTAAGTACAAACTGACATAGCTATCTTTCAGAGCTCCACAGAGCGTTAAGGTGGGATATGATGCACTGAGTGTGGTTTCGATTTGGACAGCGGACCTAAATTTTTCGAAACTTCGCTTTGTCGCTGGACGGAGAGACGAGCGCCCAGCGGAGGTTTGGTAACAGTGTTCCGTAGATTTCCCTTCAGGTAGATACAGAACCCTAAAAAGCGTAAAAATTGTCAAACCGTTTGTGTGACGCTTCTTCAATGGAATGAACTGTAACCATCGTATGTGTATGGGTAAAGTAGATGTCCCTATAAGTTGGGAAAAGATCGAAACCTAGACAAAGTGGTCTTTCGGGAGGCCTTAACTATGCAGTGCATAGGTGTATGATAAGTTGTATGAGGCACAATCATAAAATAGCTGTTATGAAAAGACAATAGAAAATTCAATAAATTCTTATCAAATATGCACTGATTTCAAAGGTTCACAGTATAAAGATTAGATAAAAGTAATTGCAGTTTAACACCACAATAAAAAGTAATACTTAAGTGTTACGATAAATACTAATCTTCATAAAATTTGCCTCATGAAGGAAAACCACAACTGTAACACAAATCTAACCACACTTATGGGAAAACTGGCTAACTTAATATTTTTGTCGAATAAAAGTTATTCTTTCAGGCAGAATCAGAGTGCTGTATTAAAAACCCATTACTCTCCTTCTGTCGAGTAGTTACGAATTAACAACTTAGTAATACTCGAGATTAGTAGCAAAATCTCAAGTTGTAATTTTCGGCATGTTGCTCTACGATCGATGGTGCCTGCCAGTACCAGAAAAGGCCATGCAAATAAAGGTAGGCATACAGTCCGAAAGACAATATTGATCTTCGATTTGAAATCCATCTGAGTTGGTTTAGTTGTTCCTTTTCAGAGTAATCAGCTAGGAAATACCGGCCTCATCTAGTTTAATCTGTACCAATAAACCTTTTTACAAAATATTTAAATATAATGTATTTTATTAACCAAAACTTTGCGTTATTCCCTTTCAGAAAGAAGTCAAAAGGCGACCCCGTGCTAGCAGACGCCTTACAACCGGGCAGCGAACTGGTGGCCGCTGGCTATGCCCTATACGGCTCAGCAACCATGATGGTGCTATCACTTGGCAAGGGAAAGGGCGTCAACGGGTTCATGTACGATCCCTCGCTCGGAGAGTTCATACTCACTGACCCTAACATGAAGATACCTGAGAAGGGCAACATCTATTCTATTAATGAAGGTAAGAATTTGAAATACATTTGGGACATCCCCAATCTTCTGCCCGGCCCTTAGAGGAGGTGATAATACACCTACATTCCGTCAGTTGTGTTTAAGGCCATTATATTCCCATCAACCGGGTAATAATTTAGAGTCCGGCCGAAACTTAAAAAATTCTAATGGACGAACACTTTGATCTACACGACAGTTGAACCCGTCATGGGACTTAGTAGTCCCGCTCATGCTCACTATGCCAACATGGCAGAATCTGACATGCCATCCATACAAAAGCATGTTCCAGGTGAATTTATTGCACCTCTAGTGTTTGAGCACTCGGAATTGATGACGTAGCAAGTTAAGAGATTAGTTTTATTGTAGGTAGGGTTACGACATTACAACAGATAATAAAATAAAATAGTACAATGGGTAGTTTATCGCAATCTGCAATATGTGCCAGACATGAATAGAATCGTTAAATACCATAACATATAATATACAGTTTTATGGGTGGTGTAAGAAATAACTGCCCGAGCTGAGATTTGAACTCAATACACTACATCCAGTATTTGCACATGCACCCACGCCGACCACTAGACTAAAAGGCTTTATTCAATTTATACTGCACACTTATATCGATGGCAAATAACACCATCTACCAACAGGCTCTTGCATTCCTCTGCTGGATATCTTTAAAATATTACTGTTGCAAAATAGTGAAGACAAAACACGAGTGCTTGCCCTAAAACTACTAACATGCATTACAAGAGATTTCCGCTGTTTGGCCATCTCATTCATTACCATACCAATGATATAATAATGACTAATGAGATACCTATCGTGAAATTAAAAGTCATTAATTATTACGAGCTGGTACTGATTCTATCAATATTTGTCATGATAAAGACACTAAACCACTCAACGATAAAGTGACGGATCAAAGTCACTTTATCACAAAAATATTTTGCACACTTATGTATGGTCAGCAAAAAAAGTTAAATATCACCTGTTACCTATTCAAAATCATAGTAGTATTCTTTGTTATTCACCATTTTAATTATGGCTACAGCGAGTTCTTATTTAGTTCATTAGTTTAGTGAATATAAATATGTTCCGATTATTAACTATGATGTAACAGAGCTGTGGGTGTGTACATGTGTATCTAAAGGATAAAAGGAACTAAATCAAGTGTATAATAATCATTAAAAATAAATTGAGTAAGTAACTCAAAGTTCACAAATAATTCAGAAAACTGAAGAGTTATCCGACTTTCGTTGGTTGCAGTACAAAATTCTTCATTTAATAACAATGGGGTATTTATGTTCGTAATCTAATCACACATAAGTACATAGGTACTCAGGATATGAAAAGCACTTTAAATCGCTGTTGTGGGTGTGTCAAAACGAGTTTATGAAGTTCAACAAACTGACCTTCGAATTTATTTTTAACGACTTGGAAAACATAAAATTATAATTTACACACATTACAAAAGATATCTTAAAGAAGTAAGTATTTGATGATAACTATCGATCCTATATACATACATATATAAAATTATGATTTGAATTATGAATTCAAGTATACAGTACCTATGTAGGTACTACTACCATGCCTTTAGCATGTAGCTATCCAGGCAGAAACTGTATAGCGCCACTTGGGAGTGGTCCTTGATAGCTAAGCTCTGGAAAGTCATGTCGACTTTTTTACTCAATCAAAACACAATCGTTCTTTAACAATGCATCAAGTGCTAGGCAAAACATAGGTTTCTCCTCAAAAATAACGTTGTGGCCACACAGCCGCGATCTTGCCAATGCTGGCCTATGACGCTTTAATTTGGTGTACGAGGACGGCACACTCGACCACCAGAGATCAACCATTGTTCCAAAAACTAACCTGCTCCGATTTCACTGGCTGCATGAGAATGCAAATAACTTCTTAATCACCTAGGTAAGTGAAGGGGTTATCCTTTACTTATACATTCATCAGGAGCCAGCACTAGCTGCCATCAGGCTAATGCACCTAGGCACATGAGGCAAGAACCATACTAGCACCTACGCTGGCATTACCGTATGTAGGCATAGCCAGTCCCCGATCAACTAAAATTGACTGAATGAGTCCTTATAACTACTACCAACATGTTCGAACATCTTATTTTCTTAAGCTTTAAAATCCAACAATTAATTTAATTCATATCCTTGATATGTTTTCATAAACTATTTCATTCAAACATTGTGACAATGCACAATGGTATGATTTTTTTCGTATTATCATTATTTATGTAAATTGAAATAAAAAATATTGATTTATTATATTCGTTTAATTTACTTTTTACGATGATACGGATTACGGATTATCCCGATAGTGTTTTGTAAGTATCCTGATTATCCGGATAGTAAACTTTGCCGGATAATTGCATGCCCTTAACTGCGTCCAAAATAATGTGAAAATTGTGTCCATTTATGAAAGGTTCATATTGGTACGAATGAAACGCTTTCGTTTTGCTTTATATAATACTTTATACTCACCGCGGTATCATTTTCCAGGATACGCCGCAGAATGGGAGCCAGGTCTCAGGAAATACATAGAAGATAAGAAGAACCCTAAGGTCGGCAAGGCGTACGGCGCGCGGTACGTGGGCTCCATGGTGGCTGACGTGCACAGAACCATCAAGTATGGAGGCATCTTCATGTACCCCGCTACCAAATCTGCGCCTAGTGGAAAAGTGAGTTTAGTACTTATGTAAGCCTTTTTAACTAGGTACCCTCCATTGAGGAATACTTACGTAATACTGTAGTTTAAATACAACGTGTAACAGTATAAATGGGGACGAGACGGGAAAACTCGACTCGGGCAGGTTAGGTTAAAAGAGAATGTTATGGTCTGAAAGACCCCACCATTCCCTACGCGGTATTTTTTTTTTAATCACCCGGAATTCGGTGCCTCGCGGAGCAGGGCTCCGTCGACAGGGCCGACCGCCGGACCGTCTAAAGTACGTTTGAAGTTGTCATTTCATGATGTGGCCAGGTATTTTAAAATATGGCCAAACGTGGATTGAATTATCGTTAAACGATATTGTCAGTTTTCGCTGGCCATTTCATGAAATTTTCGGCCACATCATGAAATGGCTAATTCGATGATATGACCACGACACCTACACCGTGCACCTATAGAAAAATAAGTTTGAGTTGGAGACCTTTAGCACGCACATAATTTGCAACTGCACTGCAGCTGAGAATTTTGATCTCTTGATCTTCAATATTTGTATTAGCAAAGATACAATCGAATATTTAGATAGGCATGACACCAAGGGCGTTGTGTATTCGCACTGTGGATTCAAGACAAATGGTTTACGTATCTAAAGCTACTTTTCAAGTTGCAACAAGCGCGCATGCAACAATGCGGGTTACCGTGGTGATCAATCACTTAAAATTAACAGGTAAGTACTATAAGAGCTAAACAGACAGAATTCTTCTACACAACAGGATCCACACTCATTGTAGACTTTGATTCAATCAGTGAGTAATGCAGTGAAAGAGATAACTTTGCATCAGACACAATATATTCGTGACCCCATAACAGCGGGCTATCTGAAAGGGCACCGCTCATTAGCGACTGTAAACAATCGATACGGCTATTCTTGATAAGAAAAATATATCTTTTGATTATGTGCTATGGAAAATTTAATCAAACCCATCCATTACCTTGCAGATGAAGTAAAATTAGCGTCCCATTCGATTTACGGGGTTTCGATTATTGCAGTCACTTTTCAGTACACACAGCATGATATGTTTTGCAATTCGGCAAGTAGAATATGTTTTGCGATTAATATTTCTTAGCAAATAGGTACTAACAAGAAAGTATATTCTTCGATTTCTTTAAGGACAATTATATTAAAAACAAAAACGTAATTTCCTTCACCTTGGCGATTTTTTCAGAAAAAGAACCGAATCTGCCGAGTTACCTTAAGCTGGGTTCACAATACTGTGTCCGTCTGTGTCGTGGCGCGAGATACACCAATAAAACGATTATATTCAAGTCTACGTCATAAACACGAGTTTCGTAGCCAATCAATTGCAATAGAACCTCATAGCACAATAATGTGAACTTGGCTTTACTCTTTGTCCCAAATAAGTCTTCACGATATAGTACACACAATAACATGTTATTCTCATCTCTTTCCAGCTCCGTCTACTGTACGAATGCCTCCCAATGTCTTTTATCGTGACGGAAGCCGGCGGGCTGGCCTCCAACGGTAGCATCCCCATCCTGGACATAATGCCCACAGCCATCCACCAGCGAGCGCCATGCTACCTCGGCTCTAAGAAGGACGTCGAAGAACTACTCAGTTATTTGAAGTAGAAGATTGTCAAGTAGAAAGATTTGTGTATATGAGTATGATTTTATAAAATGTTAACTATTCTGTTATTTTAATTATATTTTGAAGACTGATTGGTTGTGTTTTATTTTGTGGATCTATGATTTTTTTTAGCGTATCTACTCTTGTTATGTAAAAGACTACATCAGTGATGTAGCTGTATTTGTATAAACCCTAAGGCCAGCCGAATACCTATATAAATTCCATTTAATCGAACAACCGTCAAAAGTATATGGAGAAATTGGAGATCCACATAATATCATTAACTTAATAGTTACTCGAAAATCAAAAAACACCATCGATTGCTTTCTGATTAATCAGTCGAACAACTATCGACCGACAGCGCAATGTATTGGAGCGCACATACGCTCGACTAAAGTCGATCTGTTGTCCCTATCGGGCCGTCCATTATTCACGTGAGGCTCGAAAGGGAGGGGAGGATGTTTTGCCAAAATCATGAAATATCACAAGGGGTGTAGAAAGAAATCGTGTATTTATTTTTTCGTCAAAACGCCTTGCAACCTTTCTGTCTAGACATTTTTATCATGGTCCTTAATTTCAGAAAAAAATTAGATTATACTTTATACCTGTATTTAAAGATATTTATTCTAAAAATTTTAAGATTCATTGCTGGTACTAAAAAAATACACGTGATTTTGGGTGGGGTCCCTGGGGAACCTCACCACGGGTGTGTAAAAAACATCACGGGATTAATGGATGGCCCCTATCCAAGAATTTCTAGAGTGATCAAAGTAAAACACAGAACTTATTAAACTTAACTATTTTTTATTTACATCAAAATAATAATACAATACATTACTTATTCACTTCGCTTAGTGTTGTCTCAAAAGGTTCTACACCCAGTCTTGACTCAATATTCTTAGTCGAATTTCATATAAGAAGTAGTTTTCATAGTCCAAGATCCCAGAGCACCCAACCCATAGTTTTTTTTTTTAAAGAGTAGTGTTAGTGTGTACTTTGATCGTTTGCACACCTGCTAGCTTGGACCAACGGCCAATTTACCGGTACCAGGTTCTGAGGCTGACTGTCCATTGAAGCGGAGAGGAGAGGAGCGGAGCGGAGTGGAGTTGTGCCAATATTAACCAATATAATTGTATCTGCTCCGCATCAATGAACAGGGATTTGCGAACTAGTTTAAAATTTATACAAAACGAGGAAGCGAAGCGAGGCAGTGGAGCGGGGAAGCAGAAAATACCGGCCGTCCGCTCAAATTACTCGTCGCGTGAACTCGCGGCTAGCTCTGCAACTTCACTGCGCACTACCTCGCTCCGCATCAATGGACAAACACAGTCCGCAACTCCTTTCCGCATTACTCTGTTGCTTCACTCCGCTGTCTCACTCCGCGTCATTGGACAAGCAGCCTAATTCTGAACAGCTTTTGTTGCTCAGAGAATAAGAAAGGTATAAGGGCTCTGGGATCTTTATTTGTACCATGACCAGTGGGTTGGCTTTTGTAACATACCCGCAAAGGTCAAAATGGCTTGAGCAGAAACAAATTCAACATAGCCAACTAGGAGGAAATGTTATAAAACTAGTCATGGAAAAATAGTATTAAATCTTAACACTTATCACATAACTGTTAACGCACCATTACTTTGTAGCAAGTTCATAAATATTAATCACACCTTACTTATAATTAGATATAGTTTAGTCTACATTCCCTTATAGGAGTTGTCTTGAGATATTAGAGGATGGCGAAACATTTTTAAATCAATTAACAGTGCATTTTGATATCGTGTTTATTAACTTGAAAATCTGAATTATAATGGACTTCGTGGCATCGTGGCAAAATTTTTCACGATGCCATGTGCTTTAAAACTACGCCTTTTCCTATCCATCCTTTTTTAATTTCGTCACAAACATGCGCCCGTTTCGCTCACAATTAACCTAAATCCTTACTGGATTTGTACAGGGATCCTGCAGGAACTATAAGAGGGCAGCACAGAAGCGTCAATGACAAGTACCATTAACATAAAAGTTTCGAGTTTGCTACACTAGATGGCGTAGTCTACGTCGTGCACGATGCCTATATGTCACCGGGTTACTGCAAACACCGTAAGATTGACAACTCTTTTTCTACGCAATTTTAAATACTATTTTATTATGTTTACTATAATCCGGTATAAGACTTCATGACAAATAAAATTCATACTTGTGACCTCTACAATGAACGCCCAAAAACAATATGGCTACGGAAAAATCTAGCATAGTTTCGCCAACCCTTACATAATTTATATTGGACATCTGTTCATATTATACCTATAAGAAACTTAGTTTGTTCTCTTAACGACGAATATCTAAGCAGTGAGAGCGATGAACTGATGGAACACGTCCAGGATGTGAGGGTCCAGGTCTTGGGTGAAGAGCAGCGTCTCCAACGTGCTGCTGTACTTCTGGACTTGCTCGTGGTGCTGAGAGGAATAAGGCTTATTTTAGGCAGTGGCTCATTAAACTAATAAGTTCTGGTAACTAAGTATGTAATAACCCGAAACTTTTCTGGCGGTCAGCCTGAATTTTTATTTATCTTTAGTGACAGCATCAGTCGGTGCAGTTCAACAGAAAAACTACTATTCGGCATAATGTGTCTAAAGACAAAAAAGCAAAACCTGTCATGCCATCTAGGTAACCCTAGAAGTTTGGACCGACCACAGAACGGCCATCCAATAGTCTCGCAACTTTGATTGATTATGCTGACATCTCTTTGAGGAGCGCGTTGACACAATGATATGATACTCACGATCCGTGTCGCAGCGCACCAGGTGCTCCGACAAGATCATGCTGAGCCGCTGTAGCTATAGACACAGTGATACTCACGATCAGGAAGACCTGTCGCAGCCTGCCGACAGTGCTGCGGTACCAGTGCGTGTCGGGGTCGCGCGCGTCCGTGTCGCAGCGCACCAGGTGCTCCGACAAGATCATGCTGAGCCGCTGTAGCTATAGACACAGTGATACTCACGATCAGGAAGACCTGTCGCAGCCTGCCGACAGTGCTGCGGTACCAGTGCGTGTCGGGGTCGCGCGCGTCCGTGTCGCAGCGCACCAGGTGCTCCGACAAGATCATGCTGAGCCGCTGTAGCTATAGACACAGTGATACTCACGATCAGGAAGACCTGTCGCAGCCTGCCGACAGTGCTGCGGTACCAGTGCGTGTCGGGGTCGCGCGCGTCCGTGTCGCAGCGCACCAGGTGCTCCGACAAGATCATGCTGAGCCGCTGTAGCTATAGACACAGTGATACTCACGATCAGGAAGACCTGTCGCAGCCTGCCGACAGTGCTGCGGTACCAGTGCGTGTCGGGGTCGCGCGCGTCCGTGTCGCAGCGCACCAGGTGCTCCGACAAGATCATGCTGAGCCGCTGTAGCTATAGACACAGTGATACTCACGATCAGGAAGACCTGTCGCAGCCTGCCGACAGTGCTGCGGTACCAGTGCGTGTCGGGGTCGCGCGCGTCCGTGTCGCAGCGCACCAGGTGCTCCGACAAGATCATGCTGAGCCGCTGTAGCTATAGACACAGTGATACTCACGATCAGGAAGACCTGTCGCAGCCTGCCGACAGTGCTGCGGTACCAGTGCGTGTCGGGGTCGCGCGCGTCCGTGTCGCAGCGCACCAGGTGCTCCGACAAGATCATGCTGAGCCGCTGTAGCTATAGACACAGTGATACTCACGATCAGGAAGACCTGTCGCAGCCTGCCGACAGTGCTGCGGTACCAGTGCGTGTCGGGGTCGCGCGCGTCCGTGTCGCAGCGCACCAGGTGCTCCGACAAGATCATGCTGAGCCGCTGTAGCTATAGACACAGTGATACTCACGATCAGGAAGACCTGTCGCAGCCTGCCGACAGTGCTGCGGTACCAGTGCGTGTCGGGGTCGCGCGCGTCCGTGTCGCAGCGCACCAGGTGCTCCGACAAGATCATGCTGAGCCGCTGTAGCTATAGACACAGTGATACTCACGATCAGGAAGACCTGTCGCAGCCTGCCGACAGTGCTGCGGTACCAGTGCGTGTCGGGGTCGCGCGCGTCCGTGTCGCAGCGCACCAGGTGCTCCGACAAGATCATGCTGAGCCGCTGTAGCTATAGACACAGTGATACTCACGATCAGGAAGACCTGTCGCAGCCTGCCGACAGTGCTGCGGTACCAGTGCGTGTCGGGGTCGCGCGCGTCCGTGTCGCAGCGCACCAGGTGCTCCGACAAGATCATGCTGAGCCGCTGTAGCTATAGACACAGTGATACTCACGATCAGGAAGACCTGTCGCAGCCTGCCGACAGTGCTGCGGTACCAGTGCGTGTCGGGGTCGCGCGCGTCCGTGTCGCAGCGCACCAGGTGCTCCGACAAGATCATGCTGAGCCGCTGTAGCTATAGACACAGTGATACTCACGATCAGGAAGACCTGTCGCAGCCTGCCGACAGTGCTGCGGTACCAGTGCGTGTCGGGGTCGCGCGCGTCCGTGTCGCAGCGCACCAGGTGCTCCGACAAGATCATGCTGAGCCGCTGTAGCTATAGACACAGTGATACTCACGATCAGGAAGACCTGTCGCAGCCTGCCGACAGTGCTGCGGTACCAGTGCGTGTCGGGGTCGCGCGCGTCCGTGTCGCAGCGCACCAGGTGCTCCGACAAGATCATGCTGAGCCGCTGTAGCTATAGACACAGTGATACTCACGATCAGGAAGACCTGTCGCAGCCTGCCGACAGTGCTGCGGTACCAGTGCGTGTCGGGGTCGCGCGCGTCCGTGTCGCAGCGCACCAGGTGCTCCGACAAGATCATGCTGAGCCGCTGTAGCTATAGACACAGTGATACTCACGATCAGGAAGACCTGTCGCAGCCTGCCGACAGTGCTGCGGTACCAGTGCGTGTCGGGGTCGCGCGCGTCCGTGTCGCAGCGCACCAGGTGCTCCGACAAGATCATGCTGAGCCGCTGTAGCTATAGACACAGTGATACTCACGATCAGGAAGACCTGTCGCAGCCTGCCGACAGTGCTGCGGTACCAGTGCGTGTCGGGGTCGCGCGCGTCCGTGTCGCAGCGCACCAGGTGCTCCGACAAGATCATGCTGAGCCGCTGTAGCTATAGACACAGTGATACTCACGATCAGGAAGACCTGTCGCAGCCTGCCGACAGTGCTGCGGTACCAGTGCGTGTCGGGGTCGCGCGCGTCCGTGTCGCAGCGCACCAGGTGCTCCGACAAGATCATGCTGAGCCGCTGTAGCTATAGACACAGTGATACTCACGATCAGGAAGACCTGTCGCAGCCTGCCGACAGTGCTGCGGTACCAGTGCGTGTCGGGGTCGCGCGCGTCCGTGTCGCAGCGCACCAGGTGCTCCGACAAGATCATGCTGAGCCGCTGTAGCTATAGACACAGTGATACTCACGATCAGGAAGACCTGTCGCAGCCTGCCGACAGTGCTGCGGTACCAGTGCGTGTCGGGGTCGCGCGCGTCCGTGTCGCAGCGCACCAGGTGCTCCGACAAGATCATGCTGAGCCGCTGTAGCTATAGACACAGTGATACTCACGATCAGGAAGACCTGTCGCAGCCTGCCGACAGTGCTGCGGTACCAGTGTGTGTCGGGGTCGCGCGCGTCCGTATCGCAGCGCACCAGGTGCTCCGACAAGATCATGATAAATCGCTGGAATACGATCAGGAACAGACGCTTCTGGTCCATGTGGGCTGCTTCTAGACGTTCTTCCATACGTTCAACAGCCTGGAGCAAGATATTACAGTTATAGCCAAGGAGCACACAACACAATATACTACAGTACAAGCCAATTTTAATGGGTTGGGCACCAGTCCCGCACCACGCACCTGTGTGCACCGTGTTGAGCTTCTACTGTAAAGATTAGTTTTTCCTTATTTTCCTATTTTTTTGCTATTGGTTGCTTTTTTTTAAATTTAATATGAGTTTGCTCTTGACTCTAGTCTAGGTCATAGATGACAGAGACAAAGTCGACGATGGAGCTAGCTTACCCAGAAGAAGCCTGTTCACTCTAATTTTGAAGAGATTAGGGTTGTATGCGTTCGGAAACACAGACGCAGGCGAAGAGTTCCACTCCTTTGCTGTGCGCATTATAAAAGACGTTTGGAAACGTTTAGTGCGAATTGGTGGAATAGCAACAAGATAGGGATGGTAACCCGACAAGCAGGCAACCTTGCGGCGATGAGCCAAGCTGTGAAGCTTGGCATCCACCAGTTTTACGTCGCCAATGAGCCTTTTAGCTATGCGTTCCACCGAGTCAAGCGCGGCAATACTCCATGCAGGATCGGACTTGTGCTTTGTAAAGGGTTAAAAGCTGTCCAGGCGTGAAGTATCGCTTCGCTCTATTTAGGATGCCCAGCTTTTTGGCAGCAGTTTGGGCTTTGTGCTCAATGGCGGCACTGAAGTTCAGACTAAGTGTCAGCTCCATGCCTAGGAGCTCGAGCCGATCGGTTACAGGAACAGATGTACCCCGAAAAGTAGGAGTTAGGTCGAAACGACTCCTTTTTGCGGTAAAAAGACACGCTTGTGTTTTGGTGGCGTTAAAAGAGACCAGATTGTCATCACCCCACTGGGAGACAAGACTTAAGGTCAAATTTGTCCGCTCTACCATGGCCTTTCTCAAGGAACGAGCTTCTTCCCTGCTGGAAAAAATCATTTACTGAGGAGTTTATTGTTACGCGCCAGAATTAATGCCGGGTACATAACGACAGTTAATACTAGCGCTATCTAATATCGAATAGCAGAACTAGTAGAGTCAAGTACCTTCTGGACTTTTCTATGCCAAAACATTCTATAGTTCTCGATATCTGGTCAGTCGGCACCGGTAGTAACGAGTACTTTTCAGATGCTTCTACAGTAGAAGGTTCTGGAATTTATTGGCCTATATAAGGACCGCATAGCCCGCGACCAAGTCAGTATTGGATTTGCGATACAATCGAATACTTTGGAAGCGATCTTCAAGTGCGATTAAAGTGATCAGTAGTGAAGTTGTGTTTTATAATTAGTGAGTTTAACCTTTTGACCGCCAGAGCATATACGCATCGGCGTGCCCTCGACGCCAAGCCACAAATTCGCCGTACTTTTTGTCACATATATGTGACGTTTGGCGTACAAGGCACGCGCTTGTTTGTCATGTATACGCGACAATGGCGTTCAAAAGGTTAAAGTTGTAATTAGTGTTGTAAGTTTAAGTATCGTTTTGGTTTTTTAATCGGCCGTTTTTATTGTCACGAACCCCAAGCTCGTAACATTATCATAACTCAAAGCAAACACGACGACATCGACTGCATTTAAAATGAGTTATTTGGTATCACCGCTCGTTCACAGTTCTAGTAGATAACCATCGACGAATTGTCTTAGGTACCATGCCACCGAAAACAGAGTTTATGAGAGTGCGTCTTATCCGGAACATGTGGAAATATGTTTAAACACTGTAAGAATAAATTTTAAGAGGGTTCAGGCAATCACGAACATGTCAATCTAGATTTAGACAGCTTATACTCTTATTTTTTACCCACCTGTATAACTAATACAGGTGGGTAAAAATCGTGGATCAAACGAAACAGGGTGATATTTGGGATTATTTGCAGTAAAAAGTATCTCTGTGGCAGAGCCGACCGACTGCAAATAACCCCAACTATCACCCTGTTTCGTTTGATCCACGATTTTTTACCCATCCCTGTATACAAAAGGTCAAACTGAAAACATTTTGACTGAAGTGAGTTTTTGAGAAGATAAATTAAACATTTTTAATTTATTTATTTACAACAATTAATTGACTGGGTATCCACTGGTACAACACATGGTCCTATACTGGTGACCGACTGGTCAAAATTAGGCACATCTTACCTTGCGAGAGTAATGATTTAGTTTTATAATGGCTAATCAGAAGATTTGTATTTCATACTTAGATTTTTAAAACTAACTAAAATAAGATTCGTTCAAAAGCGACTAATAGTTATTTTACCTCTTCTGTAGGTTTGTCTTGGTCTTTCTTCTTTTTGGTATTATTTTCGTCTTCCGAATCTGAGCTGCTGGAATCAGCTCTGGCTAAAGCTTCCCTCGCTTCTTGGAGCTCGCCGCCTAAAAGATAAAAAAAAACATGAAATTTTTCAATCAAACTTCCCTAGAAACTTACTTCCATTAAATTTAAACGTGTCTGTCGAATTACAAGAACGATATCAATGTAGGTATGTTATAATAGATTTCCCTAGGCTGCACCATCACAATATGTTTGTCGCCTATACCATTTGTAGACGTATTACGTTACGGCTAGCCGGTTAACAAAACGGCGCTTTATTTTGGTTTTCGCAAGTTAAGACGGAGTATAAAAAAGCCAGATTTACTCACTTAATTTCGAGACATGCTTGTTCATCTTATCAATGGTCAAGTGCAGAACCTCCCAGAGGTAGTTATGCGTGAAGAACGGCGCCATTTCCTTTGAGAACAGCCACGTGGCCACGGCATTGCACTCCACGATCTGCGTCTTGAGCATCTTGTCCACGAGCACGCACACCATCTGAGGGTGGCGCTGCCAGAGCTCCCATACGTTGCGGAGGATACAGATCTGAGCTTCTTCGGATTCAGCTAGGATCTGTAAAATAAGATATTATACGTTTTGACGTGGCAACGTCTAATAAATCGATGAACGCCGGCTGCACGCACAAAAAAGGATGACTCATTCAATCACTCAATCAATTCAGACAGTCCGTCAATTATGAATTGATTTTGATGATTCTTTTTTTATTCGACAGCCTATACTCCTGAGGTGGTCCGATTGGCACCAAGTCAGAATCTGATGATGGGATCCTAGGGAAATCGAGGGCAACCCTCAAATTTTTAAGGCACATACAATGTTTTTCATATACTTTCTAACGCAATTTAGATAATTGTGCCTGGTAATCAACATCTCATCTTGCTGATCTCATGATGGAAGGTATAAGTTAGGATCTGATGCTGAGATCCCAGGATAAATGTTTGATCAGCGATATTTTCTCCAATTGACGACCGATTTGGATGATTCTTTTTTTGTTTGGGTGATTATTTTTCCAAACAGGCTCCATTTCAATTTGGTAAAGATCTGATGAAGGACTTCGGAGGTAGGCAACGGAACTCTTCAATACATGATAGCAAATCTGCCGAGATTGCTAAATTGCATGTCTGTTTATTGATTACACCAGTTCATAACATAACATCACGCCAGTACGCTGTGAAGGGGTACGCAGATGCAAACAAGTCAACTTGAATTAACATGTCTTTGGGGTTATCTATTCGGGCATACTTTGTTGTTTATTAACCGATCTTGATGATAATTTTTGCATTGGGTTTAGTTATAGCTATATTGCATTTGCACTGCACTGTGAACTTCAAAGATAAACCAGTGACCTCCTCACCTTAAAATCAGTAAAAACTAGTACAAAGCAAAGTAGGTATTTAACTATGAGCTGGTCTGGACTTGGACTGCAAAGGCACACAAAAAAACTCCTTAACCTTAACGGTAAATAGTACAACCACTCATTATGGGAATAATGTCACTTAGTTTTGGGGTATCACCACTAAAAAGTGGAAAATAAAAACTTTTTTACAAAAAAAAACCGGCTTCAGTCGGTGTTTTTGATTGTTTTTTCGTTTTTTGACACCGACTTCCGAAATTAAAGTTATTTATACTTTGTAGTGTTTTTTTATTTGGAAGTCGGTTTTTTTTTTTGTAATAAAGTTTTATCCACCCATTTCATCGCCACCAAATCAAGTATCGTCTTTAGCGTTGTTTAAGTTAATTTTTAAGCGACTATTTGTATTAAAACGCCCTAAAATTATGGATTGCAATAGAATTTAAACTTTGTAGTTTGTTATTTAAAAAAAATTGAATTATCTTTAATTTTTATTCGCTGGTAGGCCTAATTATCCTTTTTTAACACTTTAGAACCCGTTGCAAAACAGATCACGAACAGCGATATAAGATCTTATACTAGGCCAAATTCATGAGTGATCTTATTGAATCCCATTATTTCCAAATTCTCTAGTTAATCAGTTCAAAACATAAACCTACCTTAAAAACATAATGAAACTTGGAGATAGCAGCAAAGCTATGCGATATACTTTTGCTCCCAAGATTGAGCAGGGTCTGCACAAAGACGTCGATCTTCAGCGGGTTGTAGGACGCGGCTTGCGCGGCCGCCGCCGGTTCGCCCTCGCGGAGAGGGTTAGGGAGGTCGCGGAGGACGTTCAGCGCTTCTTCGGGAGTGCACTTGTTGCGGACGCAGACTACTAGCTGGTGAGCTGCTTCGGTGCCAGGGAGAGACGCTGGAAGGAGAAAATAACTTGAAGTCTACCGGAAAAGAAGGTCCTTGAAAAGATTTTTTAGGCAACAAAAAAAGGAAGACCATAAGAATAGTACCTAATAATTAAAATGCAATGAAATTGGTTTATTTGATAAACAATGCAGTAGTTTGTCAATTACTACTGGTTTCAAGTTGACAAAAAATTATGGAAGAACAAACACTTGACACGGTTATAGCCTGTCTTAATTTCTACTTTATTACCCGGTAAACTAGAAAAATCCATTAGCTATCAAAGAAAGTGACAACCTACAATTAAAACGTATACAGTGAATAGTAATTCCCAAGTATATTGGGCGTAAAAAATTGATAAGGAACTGAAGACGCAAAGAAAATAAAAAATTAACTATTTACAAAAAAATATACAACCGACTTCCAAAAAAAAAACACTACAAATTATAAAATACCTAACTTTAATTTCGGAACTCGTTGTTTTTGGTTGTTTCTTCGTCGTGTTTTAACACGCAACTCCCGAAATTGAAGTTATTTTATTCCTTGTAGTGTTTTTTTTTTTATTTGGAAGTCGGTTGCATTTTTATGTAAAAAGTTTTTTTTTATTTGTCACTTTTTAGTGGTAGCCCCCACCTAACTACACCACTGGAAAGTCATAGGAAGGCAAAATACGCAATTTAGTTTACCAAACTACTGAACCGATTTTGATGAAATTTCTATGGGACCAATCGGAAAGTAAGTAGGTAGGTATATCTCATGATTTTTTTTTTCAAATTGGTTTATAAATGACGGAGTTATTACCCAACAACACTATGCAATCCTTCACTAGTTCGAGCGATCCGAGATATAATAAGAAGGCGCACTAAGAGCAATATGGCGATAATTAACACAGATCCGGTGAGAGATAGCGCGCGAACAATACCGGGGTGTTGCGCAAACGCAGCGTTATCGCGAGCCCGCAGATCATGAGAACTGGATGGGCTCTGGTGGCAGAGTGTGGGGGGGAGCGGGTTTTAATTCATCTGTAAGCCTAATGAAGGAGTATCTAGCTCTATTTTAAATTTAATAAATATAATTTTATGGAAATGGTGGCATTCATTTTAAGGACTTTAATATCTTAGTCAATTTCCAATTTTTTTGCAATATTTGTAGTGTATCTCCATACTGTTCAACAATACAGATACTTCGAATAGAACTTTTTCGCTTGAAAGGGACAAAAGAATAAGTAATGAAAATCATTTTACTTTGCATGTTGAGCTTCTCTTTAATCGCTACTCTATCTTGATACATTGAAGCCTCAACCCTATACCGGGATTTCGAAACATGCATACATTTATTTCGTCACTTAGTTTGTATTTTTTTAAGCCCACAAATCGAAACGATTCTCCACATTAATCACAGTATCATAAATTCAAGAAAAATAAATCGAATTTCGTGAAATAAACATAAATTACATAGTCAACAAGGAAAGCAGTCCCTATTCGTTCAAGCATAACATCTCATGTGCTTCGTTTATTCAAAGCGAACTAATAACGGGAATGATTGACAAAGTAATATGTGCACTTGTTTTTAACAAATCAACAACGAAAAACCAACCCTATTTTTCATTATTCAAGTAACAAATTCCGATGGAGCTTTCTTAATAAGAGACCACTTCGCCAGGCTTCAGAATAGCGTTCCGCGTGCAATTGCGAGTGCAGTCGTATAAAAAAGTCGTGAAATGTCCACGAGATGGAAAGTGCGCACGCAAAGTAGGAATTTCACTCGGCCACCCCTCGCGTGGCAGATAATAGTTTTTCAACGGACGTCGTTCGTAAAAACTTGCATGAGATATTGTCGATTGGAAAAGTGGGGACCTACTTTAGGATATGTAAATTGCTCTTTATTAATCCGCCATTTTTGGAAACAACTGAGTGTGAGCCTCTCACCTTTTACTAATATACTAATGCTGCATATAAGAACCTGCCTATTATGAATTAATTTATACTTGAGCTTAAACTTGAGCTTTGCAAATTGGGAAACCTATTTTAATTTTGGTCATTCTTATTCTTCTTATTGATTTAAATATGAAGGAAGACAGTTTCGGCAAAACTAGTCTGAAATACAAAACGATCTCAAAGTACAAATAATGAAACGCAAGATTGAAGTGGGACTGGGCAGGCCATGTCTGCCGGATGCCGTTAAAGCTGTGAGCTCGTATTTCGCAAGATTGGAGCCCTGACACAGCTTGAAGGGCAGCAGACCGAGGAGAAGATGGCGGAACGCCCTGGATGGCTTCTCAGTGAACTAGCAAAATGTTACAAAAACAAGAAATCCTCTTTAGATATCTAAACACGATGAATTTCCTCATGTAAGATTATGTCAATCAATCATACGTCCTATCCACCATCACTGCTGGGCATAAGCTTCCCCCAAGTTGCGCCACAGCAAACAATTTCGATGAATATCGAGGTTTTATAATAAAAATGACGTATTTAAAAACTCGTTAACGCGCGGACGTTAAGCTGATGTTACATCAGTTCCCTCGTTTACCGACAATAGGAATATGTTAAGATAAGTTACACATATATTACGTACTTCCTTTATTTGTGTCGCCCTATGGGCGTGGAGCTGCATCGCGGGCTATGGTCTCACTTATTTCTCTGCCCTCTATACCCGAAAATTGAAGTCGAACGGAACCTGCCGAAGCAAACTATACGCTGCCACAGACGATGACGTGGAAGTGGATAACCAAATTTAACTTACTGTATGTACTTATCATCTAAACTGAATGCGAATGAAAATTGCAATGCTTGTTAAAGGCTGCTTAGTCTTAAGTACTAACATAACGTAACACTACAATTGTACACTCAGTTCGCAATAAACGTTTTGACTTTGACTTTGAACTAAACTTTTGACTTTGAATATTTGTATGGCCTACAGATAGTTGTTCCGGGTCTGGCTGTTTGTGTATATGAGTTTGTATGTTTGTAAACGCACCCACGGTACAGGAAAAATCCCTAGTGTGGGGCAACGTTTTTTAAACAAAATAAAACAATAAAAAGGATGTCCTAGAAATCTCAAGATTTACCAACACATCTAGAAGGCATACATGAGGTTTTACTGAAACTAGCCGAAAGGCTCACAAGCTATACAATGTTGAATGGTTAAGGGTACCACCTATTTATTAAAAAAACACAAAAAGTAAAATAGCTGTTTCTAAGAAACAATTTAATAAAAAATAGTTTAAATCTATACAAATATAATAAAGCTGAAGAGTTTGTTTGAAAAATATAAACTCGAGAAGTTTTGATCCGATTCCGAAAATTATTCTATAAACTATTGTTGATAGAATAATTCCGGGATAAAAAAACTAGCCTTGGGGCGTATTCTAGTCCGTATCACCTACGGACTTACGATTACTTCCGAACCCGAACTAAGAATGAATGACAACACGATTTGACAGTAACTGTCAAATCGTGCTGTCATTAATTCTTAGTGATTAGGTGATACGGACTAGAATACGCCCGCAACTAAGCCCGAAACTACGGACTTCGGGCTTAGAGAGTAGCCCCCCTGGTACCACGGGAGTGATGCCGCGAGTAAAAGCTAGGTCTTATTAAAATAACAAAACTTTTACATAAAAAGACAAGGAAGTGCCAATGCAGCAAGCTTTTAATTCAGTACAACACGAATGACGTCACTCACACACTCGTGCAAGCTACGCAACATTGAAATGGAAATGTTATATTTTTTTCACAGCGACACTTTCCAATGCCTTCCATAATTACTGCCGGCTAGTAATTCATATTGATCGCGTAACGAACACGTAATTTGACGTGTTAGTGTCCATATTATTATGCTAAAATGTTTATGGATACCAAAAAAACGAACAATTAGCTATACCTACTAAACTGAGAATGATTGTCTATTGTATTATTGTCTGAAACTGGTTTTCATGTATGTTGTATACAAACGGTGAGCATCATTCGGTATAGAAATAATAACAAAAAGCAAAACCTATTACAGTCACTATTTGGATTTTAGACTGTAAACAGTCCTAGCCTATAGTTTACCAGTGAATGACGTGAAAGTACTCTCTGATATATTAATATTAGGCTAAATATAAATTTAATTTAATTTAAAATAAATATAAATGCATCAAAGAAAAATAATATTATTTATCTCTTTAAATTAGGAGGTGTTTCGATTAGGAGCAGTCATAGACCTAAGTTGATCAGTGATAATCGATTTAATACTTTTGGTGCTCAGCACCAATACAAGCATAGAGTGAATTATAAAAATATGAAATGTAGAAGTTTTTATATATATTATATATAATAACAAAACGGCCTCACAAAGTATATAAATAAATTAAAACCAGAAAAAAAGTGCAAACAGAATTAAAGAAATAACAAAACCTACTGCAGTCACCAATCAGTTTCGAGTTTTTTGACTGGATGCAGTCATAGACCAAACTAGATCAGTGAACAATTAAAAAATGATATAAATATATTTGGGACTCAGTACGACAGACCCACACTAAAGTTAAGTAAACTTTTTAAATAGATAAACTGAAAATCAGAGACTAAGAAGTGCCAAGTTACTTTTCAATCGAAAATTAGGTATAGCAAAAGCATTTTGTAGCATTGATTATGGTGTACGTTCCTTTAGTGGAATTCGAAATGGCCATGAAAGAAGATAATGGGGAACCGTTCGCTAAAATTCGAGAAGGTAAGTGCATACAATAGGGCAAAGTCATGCTAGAAGCCTGTTTTTTTTTCCCGATAAAGACAGAAGCCTCTGCTACCTTAGCTTTGAATCCTTCTCTGAATTTTCTCTTTTGCCATTTAAAATCAAAATCAAAAGTAATTTATTCAAACGTTTACAAAAAGACAGTCTCCCAAAACGCCTATTAACGTTTATATAAACGTTTATTAATGAAGATGGTAATTTCATTTCATTTCATGGTTTATTACTTGTGTTCTATAACCGATCCAAGTAGGACAATCTTAACATTACCTATTTACAACGAATAAAAGAATGTTGATTTCAGTTATCCGCGAAAGAGATGTTTCGTGGTAAGGGTGGGTGGTTCGAGGAGCGTTTGAACGCCGCTCGCCAGTGAGCGCCGCCAGTGCGCCCGAGACGCACCAGTACTCGTCAACAGTGGGAAACTATCGTGCAGTGCCGTGACACAGTGAATCATGAGATCCGCATTGATATGCGTTTTTTTTACGCTTGTAGTAAGTATCTCACATAATATTTACGAAAAGTGATATTCAACCCAATGGTAGAAATTGCGTAACCTTGAAACAAGAAACAAGCCGGTATTTTATTACCAAACTGTTATTATTATCTCATTTTATAATTCAAAAAATGAAAGTTTATTAAACTATGGTTCAGTGACTCTCAAAAAAATATTTTAGATTAGAAAACGGCCGGCGATCCTCCGAATTTATTGAGCAAAACGTGCGACGATATGTGACTGATTTTCTCGGTTCGTAATTGCAGCATCTCTGATTAATAAATTCTAATAAGTGGCATCTAGTTGTTGTGCTAATTACTTATTAGGTTTCAGGAATGTGTGTTAACAAGTAAAACTAATATTATTTTGCTGTGTAGCTCAGCGATGTGTGTAAATTATCGATTTTAGAGATACGATAAAATCATGTGTTTTTCTTTTTAGGGTTCCGTACCTCGAAAGGTAAAAAGGAACCCTTATAAGATCACTCTTTTGTCCGTCTGTCTGTCCGTGTGTCACCACCGATTTTCTCAGGAACGGGTGGACCTAGCTAGTTGAAATTCATACCAGATACTGAGATCTATAGTCTCTATTAGGTGTATAAAATCAAGGTCCTGAGTCAAAACGATAAAAAGATATGGGCCAATTTAGATTTTCGCGGAAACTTGTACCTAAGTACCAAAATTTACTTTAATTTTCAACTCTTTTTATTTTTCCGAATTTTCCCTTTGCTTGTTTTTAACCAAGATTGACAACTCAAGTTTTTTCAAAGCTGTCTGTATCATTGTCAATACATATTATACTCCTCCAATAGCAATGGTATCATTTTTACAATTGATATCCAAATTTTTATCCAAATCTCAGTTAGTAAATTATGCCGAATGCCTAAATGAGATTTGTTTTTTAATTACATCAAACATTGCTCATTCTTAATTCGTGCTTTCAATAACAAATCTAGCTCATAGTAAACACACTAGTTCACGATAGACATAATAATAGCCGACAAATATATACCTATTAATAATATTGTTTAACAAATTATACAACAGCAATAGAGAATGACCTAGAGTTACGCTATTGTTACCAGATGAGATTTTCTCATGTAAGTGGAGCAATCAACTACATCTAAACACTATCAGCGATTTATGCGTGGAAAACCATATTAGCACACGCAATAATGATCAATTAAAATAGACAAAATAGCGACTTTAAAGGTGATAACGGCATGAGAATGTTAATGGGAGTTTTTGGACACATTTGTTGCTTAAAGTGTGAAATTAAGCGTTGATTGACATTACGAGTCTCATAAGGTTTTTCGTTAATTAAATATATGGTGCAGACAATAGGATTAGTTTGTAGATGGCCTTACCCACAAAGTCACTACAAAATATAGAAAAAAAATTGTTGCTCGAGGTATTTTCACTGTTTTTTAATCCCCGTTTGAAACAATAGAAGGAGTAGTGATGAATTTTCGGGGTTTTCTTTCCAATTTTTTTTTTTTTTACCAGTAGGTAATTTTTTTTAAATCAATTTAAAGTAAAATGTAAACTTGCAGCAATTTAGTTTTTACTTTTATGGGGCATGCGGTGCTAACCTATAAGAAATTGTAATACTAGCCTTAGTAGATAGACAATCATTATTTAAACATTTGTACAGTATTTGCAGTTGTTGGTTAGTCAATTATAAATAAATAAAAAGTAATCACTGTCTAAACAGGGCCGTACTATACTCGAGAAACAAACTTTAGAAATACTTGACACCTATCCAGCGATACCTATCCAGTGTACCTTAGGAAGGATTTTTGCTTCCCCTTGACATCAAGAAGGCGGAGTCAAAATTTTCCTTTAAGCGTAAAATCCGTAAACACTACTTAAAAGCTTGTCATTCTTAGTCGTTCTTCGTCATGATTACTATGAATTCTCTTAATCGGTATGATTATTATATATCATATTTATTAGTTTATTATTTTAGCATATATATGTATTTTATTAGTATTATATATATTATTTGTAGGTATATTCTTTCCGAAATGTTGAAATTCAATTTTGTATCTTAATTTTATTTATTGTACACCTACCACAGTATAGCCTTTATAACCCAAAGGTTGACTGGTAGAGAATGCCTTGATGCATTAAGTCCGCCCATGTACCACTATTGTACATAAAGTTTAAATAAATAAATAATATTTTTTTTATTATAATATAATCCTTCCTTTTATAGTAAATCTAGCTTTTTCCCGCACCTTCGTACGCACATATCCCGTTTTTCCCCCGTTCCCGTAGGAATTTCCCGTACCCGTATATACGCCTATATCCTTCCTCATGAATGTAGCTATCATATACAAATATAATTTTCCAAATTCGACTGGTAGTTCCAGAGATTACCGCGTTCAAACAAACAAACAAACTTTATTACTTCAGCTTTATTATTAGTATCTGACATCATTTTATATTATTAAGTAGTTGAGATTAGACAATACGGCTCATTCATTAGCGTAACAATTTGTACAGTAACGCGGCAAGCCCATTCATTCAGAACCATAAATGTTGATCCGCCTAGCCTTCCCAACTATTTTGAAGTCGGCTTCCAGTCTAACCGGATGCTGCTGAATACCAGTATTGGAGCGACTACCTATCTGACTTTCACAACCCAGTAACTGAGTAACACGCACGATACCCCTTGGCAACGCTGGTGTCAGATGTCCTGGCAAATGACAGCCGGGACTTACAGGCTAAAGTGCTTTGCGTAACACGTAAGTCGGTATGTACTGAATCCTGTAAATAACCCATCCATAATTGGTACCCCGGCAAACGTTGCTTAACCTTGAAGATCGACCCGTGCGGCTGTTATTACTTAACCACGAGCCACGATAAAATATTATAATTCGGTTACCTAATCCATGCTCCCCTCCAATACACTTTAAATTTTCACATAACATAGGTACAGTATGGCATCAACTAGGAATTATGTGAACTTTCTTCAAACAAATTAACATAGAATCAGCTAATCTTTTATGTATTTATTTATACATATTATGAATACATACAGTTTGTGACGCATCTATATAACCATTAAAAGTTTTGTGATATACTTTCAGAAGTTAGATGAGAAATTTTATTTTATTAACACCATTTATTTGATTTTACATAAACGGCCATTCAAATACGGACGAAATCATTATCAAAAAACAATAAAATGAATGAACTGCATCACGGTTGACAGGAGAAAATTTAAGATGAAAACGTGTTGTGCCGACTCTTAACTAACATAGGAATGGCAGGAAGATGAGAGAGAGACAGGGCGAGACGAAGAGAAAAAGAGGGAGAGAGACAGAAAAAGAAGAGAGAGAAAAGAGAGAGACAGACAGACAAAGAGAGAGAAAAAGAGAAAGAATAATCGAATGAAGTAAGATAAAATGATTGTGTAAAAAAAATATGACTTGAAAGGGGAGAATTACTTGGGTGATGGTTGATCCAAGACAAATATAGGACAAGAACAGGAATATTATATAGTCCTCCTGACCGATTTTGGCCGTGGCGGCCAATCTCAACAGAGACTAGCCATCAGCGCGTGACATTTAGTGCACAAGTGTGTGCGCAAACACAGGTGTACTCCCTCTTCCATCAATCTCATTTTCCGATGGGACGGCAACCCGACACGACCGGAGAGCGATCTGGCGCTTAACGTGCTTTCCGAGGCATGGGGGTGTCACACCACAAACTTCCAAACTCCGGGCTGTCACAGATAAATTCCTATTGGAAAAACACAATGACACATTTTGCCTGGAAATCGAGTAGGAACCCTATCGGACCAAAATAATTATCCAAGTTTATCACTGCCTGCCTCTTTAAACAATACAGACGTAATATGTATTTATTTCAAAATAATAACATACCTAAAACAGAGACCGTATATAAAACTATGCAGCTAATGACAAGCTAGTCAACTGAGTCCCACACTATCAGCGAGCGAATCGTCTCAATGGCCAGTCATGTGAATTAAACCGAGCTCGAGCAATAACGATGTATTTGTATTGTTTTACACTACATACTTTAGTTCAGAAATATTTTCAGTTATTCAAATAGGCTTAGCAAGTGAAGTTTTAAGTATCCATTAAGTTAAAGAGGAGCTCGTGGCTAATAAATCAAGTACGGTTCAATCTTTAAGGTTAAGCAACGCTTGCCTAAATCGGTCCGTGGATTGGTGACCGTCTATTTCATGTTGAAACCCCTTCGTACCTCTATGCCGTTGGTCCCGGCTGTCATTTGAACATCTTTGCCAGTCGTTAAGGTGGTAGTCTTGCCAAGGGGTCTGGTGTTACCCAATTACTTGCCTGTGGAGGTCAGAGGCAGTGGCTACATGTAAAATACTGGTACTCAGATGTATCCGGTTAGACTGGAAGCCAACGGAACAAAGGAAAGGGCTAGGCAGATTTATTTGAACTAAAAGTGGTGTTTTAATAGCCGCTACACTTTACCAATACCCCTTAGGTCAGGTAGGTAAGGGCGATATCAGCATGATGGCTGTAAATGATTCTTGTTATTAGAAAGGACAAATAATGTTTTGAGAGTTTCACAGAATTAGAAGATTATTTACTTCTGTTAAGCATAAGTAAGATTTTTATATGTTTCTGTTATGTTAGAACGCTTCCGAGTTCTGTACTTTCTGCCTACCGCTATACGAAAAAGGTGTCTTTACTTATGTTTGTATAATATACATTAATTCATCCGTTGCGTATTTTTTCGAAAGAGTGACCGCGGCCCTGGAACGGAAAGGGCTTTAGAAGGAACACGATGGGTTTTAGTCAGGTAGAGTTTGACACGCCCTTCTGCTCCACCCAGAGCGGAAGAAGTCATTTGATGATTTCTCATCTTTAAAAAACTAAATAAAAAGGGACCCCTCACTGTCTTTACTATACCACCCCTCATAAAAGTAAAAAGCGTAACGCAAATCACTCATACATCAGTAAACATATCAGTATCACAAATTCGCTAAAACCATCTACATACGTATTAGATTAAGTTAAATATAACAATATATATCGCAACGGTGAATGCATATATAGGTCTAGATCAGCCGGAGAAGCCATTTATAATTCAACCGTATATTGTTAGGAGATACAAAGAAATTGCTGAAGGCAAGATTAGGATCGCCTTGCAACGTTATGAAATCTCATAGACGCATACGCACAATATGATTGTGTTTCTGATAAACGATTGTTCAACGAAAATGCTCACTATTGAGGCGTTTTAATAGCCTTTTAAGCCCAATTGATTGTTCTATTGTGAAAACTTAGCTGTGTTTTTGTTAATCAAAGATCAACTGTTTCATTGGTGTGTTTACAAATTCGTGTCCTTGTTTTTAGGTGGTAAACAAACATAATAATCATAATGTTTTTTTTTTTTCAATTAAAACATTTGCGACTCAGAAAGAGGCCAGTCAGACAGTTGGCTGATTGATGGACTGAATGATTCCGTCATTTATTTTTCACATTTAACTTGACTTCATTATACATTTGATTAAACTTTACCCATTAAAATTGTGACTGCCAATTTTTGAATATAATAATAAATAATCCTGAGAAACAATACAAAATATCAGTAAAGTAGAAAGAACAAATATGCGGTAAGATTCGAGCCTAATAAGTTGGATTGTACTGAAATTATTCAATTGGAAACTCATTGCGGAGGGGTTGGATCGTCCGGCACGCAACCGACTAGTAACACGCCAACGTCTCCGGCGCACTTTCCCACCCACCGCCATTTTACTTTCAAACGCATACTGAAATATCCACATTTTTTTCGTCAAATACAATTCTAATGATAGTCGCCACCACCAATTAACGTTCGTTTGATTGGCGCTTCATGATTATTAAAAGACCATTGCTCGCATTACAGGTGCAGAGGGACGGAAGTTGTACTGCAAGCGCTGAAAATGAGGAGGACTTCAAACCCACGCCAATCCCGCTGCGCGCCTGGCCGCGCGATAAACTAGAGCCCGCAGGAACCTTACAGGAGATCATCAAGACTGAAACCCCAGTGGCAGCCGTTCCCGCGCATTACTGGGAAGACGCGCTTCGGCACAGTGTCTATCTAACTCTAGTCAGAGACAAAATAGATCAGTTGATAGCGAAAGGAGACTATATATCACCCAACAGTAAACCAGAAAACATGGTGGCGAAAGAAATAGACGATCATGACCTTTGGGATAAAATTAAAACAGCTCGCTTTGACAGATTGAAGGAAGAGCCGATTCCACCAGCAGATGTTACTATATTAGCAAGAGGTAGGCTTGTCGAAGATGTACTGGGCTACCGATTCATCGAAGATGATGCGAAGAACAACTGTAGCGACAGTAGCTGCACGAAAGGGGTCAAAGCGTTATGGTCAGTAAAACGGATGAGGCAAGGAGAAACGTCGCCCGAGAAATACCATTACGAATTAACATTTTCAGTGACATCGCAAACAGGCGAAAGGAAGGTGAAAAAGCCTTACGAAAACCCAGTCAGAACATTCACTATTAAAGAAACCACACCACCCGTTGACCGCCAACAAGTACGTCCACATGGTAAGACAATCTACCACCAGGAGAGACCTCAAAGAGCTATATGGGTCCACAGGAATATCAATCCTATCCCGAGTTACCAAAAGCGCCCAGCACCGAACACACGCGGCTTAGACAGAATATTCTCGTCATTATTTTCTGACGAAGATAGCTACGAGGAACCATATAGACATAAACCGAAGACATTCTATTCTAACGTGTACCCTCAGCATGCCAAAGTGGCACATATAGACGACAGAGAACCATACAATCAGAAGAAATTGTTGCCATACCCGAAGCCTCAGTCGCACAGGTACACGCACACTCCAATCGTAGTACCTCCTCCTCCGAAGTACGTACAGCATCCGTACTTAACCACCGACGCTGTAGGGAACCTACCATACTTACAGACGTACACAGACAATAGATACCTGCCTTCGAATATAATCAAAACAACTAGGCCAGCTGTTTTACCGACACCCATCACAAATTATCCACTTCTTAAGGAGTCCACTATCGAGGTACCTGTCAAGACGAAACTGAACGGCACGGAATATACAACAAAAGAACCAGATGTTGTAACAACTTATAAAATCTATCATCATCAGAAACTGCAACCACCAATGAAGATCAGCTACGTCAGCGATCACATCAGACCACCAGTTTATAACGCCCCACCGGGAGTATTCGTTACTATGGATAAAAAACCCTTCAAACCGATGCCCCCGTTGAAGTATTCTCACATGAACAAACAACAAAAACCTGCACTTCCGGATTTCCGTCCAAGCCCGCAAGTACTTGACACAAAATTCTCTGAACAGGATTCATCGGCAGACACTGCATTCAGACCCATTATGGATTTCTCAGAAGATGACTTTAACGATAACGATTTTAGTATAATGAATAATGAGAACGTTCGAAAACCCGGTGCTTCTAAAAAACCGGGAAAAAAGCATGAACATATAAAATCTACCCAGCTTTCTATAGTGACACCCGAAATAATAACAGCTGAGAGTGTAACCCTTCAAGAAGATGATATTACTGACGATGATAATGAGATGGAATGGGCTAATATTTTGGGAGCTTTTACCAAAACAACACCAATGGCATCACACAGAGAACACAGTACAAAGGAAATCATTGACACTATTACGTCAACAACACCTTTATCAACAACAGTTAAAGATATATTCAAGAGTCTCGAAGAGTTCGCAGAATCTTCTGAAGAAGAGGAGATAACATCAACAAGCTCCACCAGTACCACTACTACGACTACCACACCTAAACCTAAGAAGCGAACACGTCCGCCACCAAAGTTCAACAAGACAGAGAAGATCAAAAAACACAAACGCGTGACGTCAACAACCACGACGCTTAAACCAACGCGAAAGTACCCTTCAAAGAAACCAACTGATGACTTGACGCCTCAAGCGAGCTCTGCTGCAACCAGCTCTACAAACTCTGTACGGGAAACCAAGACACACAAGCCGCCTGCAAGTACTACGACAAGTAGTACTACTCCACGACCTACGACGACCGTTAAGCTAACAACAACGAGTACTTCTGGCACTACCAGCACATCGAGCCCCACCGTGGACACCGAACAACCGGTTGTAACCACGCAACCGAAGAGTAAAAACCGTTTCAGACAATCCACATTGATGCAGAAAGGCACGTCGGTGAATCACGACAAATGGTCAACAAGTACATTCGACAAGAACCGAACGAATACCGCCACGTCACATTCTTACCCTCTAAGAAGAAAAGCATCTAAATTCACAGGATATATACCTGCGAGTACTCCTAGAAGTCCAGAGGTTGAGAGAAACAGAGAAGATCATAGAGATCACGTTTATAGTTTTAATAAAGAACGTATTAGCAGCACCACAGAAAAAGTTGATGATGACATTCTGGTAAAAAATACACTACCCCCTACTCAACCGACTGATGAACGGCTGGAAATAAAGGACGATCCACACTCTGAATGGTCACTTGATGATGAGTCAGAACAACAAGAAGAGAAAGGTGTAACGGAGTTAGATCATAGAAGAATTCCAACGGACGTTCAGGAATCTAAAGACGACAATGAATACATCTTTCCGACTGCATCCGTTATTCAAGAAGTCAAAGAGTATATTGGTCTAACAGACGAAGCAGCGACCACCGAATTGACAGTTGTGTCATCACCATACTCAGCTACAAAGAATAAGACAAAATGTAAAAAGAAGAAACATAATAATCTTACGACTACTGAAGGAGCTATTAAATCGTTAAGTGAACCTGAAGCTACTGACACACCTGAGACTTCTAGCACGACTACGACGACAGCAAGCCCAGTCACACCAGACATATTCAACGAACTATTCGGAGGGTTCACTATGGACGATGTTAAAGAGGAACCTGCAACAGAACGCTCCACACCTGCACCAGAGGGCTCCTCGTCTGCAGCGGAACAAAAGTCAAGCGAGAGCGAAAAACACGAACGTTACTTGCACCTCGACGACGACCTTGAAGAATTCCTGTACTCCCTCGATAAGAAAAGTAACCATCAGGCACACGATGATAAGTTAGACGAAGATTATGATGATGACGATGTTAATTTAGATGATGAAAGTTCGCCATACAACATTGATGAAGAAAGTAAACAATATAAAGAAGATTACTACGAAGATGCTCAAGAAAGTCAGGATCAGCCGTTTAGCATACTAGAATTAATGGATATGGAATAGACTGAATGTTGTCCTAATTTAATACTCATACTCAGTGTTGTAGCTTTAAATGCTGTGTCAGTCATTGATCTCTGAGCACTGGCAGTGACCAATGAAAGCTATTTATTAAGGAGTGTTTAAATACAAATAATTTAGAGGCATTTAGCGCCGAAATTCAATGGAAACTTTTGTTTGTGAAGCCTTCTTGATGCTTTCGTGAAATGTTATTCAACTAGATTGCAATGTTCAAACGGGAATCAAAACATTTTCTGAAAACAAGGGTTTCGAGTGCGCCTTTAGGATCATGTGACGCCTAGAATCTCAAAATACTAAAACTTGCACGAATCCTATTTTCTGGGTTACCAGAATGTAAATATTTAAATTCAATTAAGTTTAAATTAAGATTAATAATATTTTTGTATAATAAATTATAAATTTGATTTATTTGTTAGTTTGTTTCTCACCTGCCCCTTCCATGGAATACTTGTAGATAGGTTCTGGTTTCAGAGGCACAAATGCTGCAAAAGATTCTGGTACCATTTCTTTTATTCTCTGCTGGTAGGACAACCTACAAAGGCAGTAAGAGATTAATGTCTTAATAGGTCAACCAAGTGCCTAAAGCGTCGTCGCAGCCAAAGGCAGAAGGCACCTTCCTGTTTTGCAGAACAAATGAAGGCAATGATCGCGTATTTGCGCGATGATCACTTTCTATCAGTTTGATGCCTTAATAGCAGTTATTTAAATAAATAATAGAACAAGTAGGTATTCAGAATTTAATTTAAAAATAACTGCATTTAAGTTTTGCTTTTTAATAATTAAAATTAATTTAATAAATAATTGAGTACATACCTAAGACATTTTCCAAGCACCTCCCTAGCAAATCTTGGTTTTGGATGATCGATATCCATCTGGGTGCAAGCTTCCCAGTCATCCCAAGACCAGCGGTATTGGAAGTTACTAAGATGGTATGAGAACCAATTCACAAACCTGAAATTAAACAAAATTGGTCAAGTGTGTACATCACTCATACCTGGATGACCAAACTTTGCTCGTTTTTTTTATGTTTAACGTTTTCTAAAAATGAAACAGCTAGATCGATTTATCGCCCCTGAAACCCCTGCAAACTAAATTTCATGGCAATCGTTGGAGCCGTTTCCGAGATTCAGATTATATATATACAAGAATTGCTTGTTTAAAGGTATTACTTTCATGCAATAACTACTGAATATATTTATATTTGTTTTCCCGCGGCAGAACCATTAGCCATCAGTAGTACCTACTATCGAAACATAAAGTTAAACTTGTAATTATTTTTTTCTATTTTTTTTTTTGTTTATCACAATTGTTATTCTGCCATGTCTTGATTTTAAATTTATTATTTTTCATAAATCAATTGTATAACCAAGACAAACTCATTTCGCTGCGGGAAAACAACCATTAAAATTACAGCTTATATATGGATGAAATTTGGCAGACATATAGTTTATGACTTGGATGAACACATAGAGTACTCAATGTATCAAAATCTGCAGTCCTCTCAGACAAAGTCGGGGCAGAAGCTAGTAGATAAATAAACTTCATAACTATTTTTAGAGTACCATGTTTGTTAAATGTATTCTCTGAATTCGCATCCCAGAAAAAAAGCACAGTTCCAATGGGTTAGGCCACGCGAGAAAAGCAAGTTTCATTATAATAATGCAATACTCTATATTGCATAGAAACGGCTACTTACCTATCAAAGCAGGCAACATTCATGGTATCAATTCTCATGAACAATATTTCCGTAGCCTGAGCCAACACTTGTGGCATAGTTGAAGGCTGGAGTTTACACAACTCAATCAAAATAGACCCATAACAGATCTCTAAGTATCTGGGTCTTGGCAAGTTGAACAATTCAGCAAATATTATTTCTACAATGCAGTATTCTAACGGGATCTTCGCTTTATATGGGAAGCAGAGGAGCTGAGCAGCGCATTCCTTCCTTTCGGCATGGTAAGCTTCTAGGATGTTGTGAAGATGTTCTTCAATGAGGAACCTTTCGATGGAATGGGCTCCTGGTAGTACAGGACCATCGGGACAGTCAGTGTAGTCAAACATGCGGAATATGGCCCTTGGCATGGGGTATGTGTCTGTGTCATTGTGAGGAGGAGGCTGGAAAAAGATTATTTTTGTTTGAGTTAGTAAAAAGCTTTATTATGAATATACAGGATAACAATACCTGAAGGGATATTGATATCCCATTTTTTTTTTTTAAATAGGTGAATGCAAAATGCCTATTGAGAAATTTTCTTATAAGAAATTACATTTACATATGATTTTATAATTCTAACAATATATTGTGCAAACAAAAGTATAGAAACATAAAAGAAAAAATGTTATTACCTGTATAGTAGGAAGCTGATGCTGCAGAGCTTCACACAGGATAGAGTCAAAAGCAAGGTAAGGCCTAGGGATGTGCTTTTCAGACCAGTTATCTTGCTTCAACTTTTTTATTTGAGCCCATAGACAATCCAAATACTCTTCCTGAAGATGGGGGGTGTCAGAAGACCACACCTTTAGTGCTGGCCAGTGTTTCTTACTGCGCTTGTTTAAAAATATATCAATAGTAGTTAACAAATGATCTAGTTGAGATTCCTTCTTCTCATAGAGCTCTCTGCCCACCCATGGGAGTGCTGATAATACAGCAAACACAAACCAATCTCTTCTTACTTGAGGTACTCCATCCTCATTGGCACAGTCTACTAAAGTCTCCAACAGTGTCAACAGGGAGGAAGCAGCCAACACATGGCAGTTCACCAGGTCAGCAATGAACCTCAGGCAGTACCTCGCCGCATTCCATTTTCCGATCTTCAAGTTCTCTTTGAAAGTCTTAACAATGTAGTCTACAAACTCACCACCGAAGTTATAGTTCTTCGCATTCAGAAGACCAACTAATGTAGCATATATGGTGCATTTTTCCGGCATACGAATAGCACAGTCAGTGAGAATTCGTAAGATCTTTACACGGAACGTACTCAAATCTGCCTCCAATACGCTCGCTAAGCCTTCCAAGTTACTCTCTAAGCTTGAGCTACTTTTCTCTCCGACCCTCAGAATCAGAGACTCCAACCTATCCTCAATCTCTTGGTTCTCCGATACACGACGTCTTTTCCGATTGAGACGCTCTAAAACAAAAGTTAAAGGGTCATCAAACGAATACAGTTTCTAACCTAAAAAGTACTAAATAATTTTTATTTAGCTTACCGTAGCCATCTTCATCATCATGAGCCCTTCTGCGATTCATTTTCGAAAGTCGGGGTACACTAAAATTATATCAAACACTGTAATAATGCAGTAATTTAATTAAGTTTCAGCAAAACGCCAACAAACAAGTCAATGAACGACGACGAACGAAATTGACACTAGAGTTCATATCTTTATTATACTCTTTGCTAGAGTTTCTCCCTCTCGAGATTCGCAGAGGCTGTTTGTTCAGTACAAATAAATCGACTAAAGAGTCGTTAGTCGTAAAAAAAGTGTGTAAGCTCATCGTCTACGATTATTCAATTTTAGCAATCAATTGGAGGAATCTCGGAAAAGCAAAAAATTGAACCCACCATAACACTTTCCAACACTTTTACTAATATCGTTGAAAATTAATTAAAAAATCTGCAGTTTAGTTGATTCCCGTTTCTTCGTCAAGTTTGTTCCTGAACTAAATTATCGATTTGTTTGTAGGTAATTCTGCCCAACACTACTGTCATTTATGTTATATCAAGTTGTCAAAATATACTTGCTTGATTTGTGGTTTGTTTGTGTATCAAAACTGAATCGGGAATTAAATAATTCGCTCAATCAGAATGTCTTGCAATTACGCTGATGGATTATCCCCATATGAAAATAAAGGCATACTAGGTGTACCAGAGGTATTCAAGCTGATATCCAAAAGCTTTACTTTTATTATTTTTTTAAATATTTGTACATTAATTTAGCAAAATTAATAAATTTGCACTTTTATGGTTTTAGAAATTCGATACATTGGAAAAGTTTGAAAAAAAGTGCAAGCTGCTGGCCCAGTTAATAGGTGAAGCTAAGCATGTGGTTGTTCACACTGGAGCAGGTATCAGTACTTCAGCAGGAATACCGGACTTCAGGTAAATACTTCGTATATTAAAATTAAAGTTAAGTTTTATTCAGGAGATGTTGAACATTTGGCAAAAAGCTGTATGATGTATGATGATAATGGTGCCTGTGACAATTTAAATTTAATTTAATTCTGAGATTTAAAGGAGAGATGCAATGTTTTAACAATGTTTTTGCCTGAGACTATCTTGTTCCATCTTCTGCATCAATAAACTCACTAATTTTATCATGGCCTTGATCAGTCCCTCTCATAGTGTGGAGAACTGTTTCCCAGTAGTGGGAACATTACATGCGGGTGATTTCTGGCAAAGAAACCTTCAAAAACCAAACTAAACCCTTTTCAGAGGACCCAATGGAGTATGGACCTTAGAAAAAAAAGGCCAAAAACCCAACATAAACATCTCCTTTGATGATGCTGTTCCCACAAAGACTCACATGATACTGAAGAAGTTGGTAGAATGCAACAAAGTGCACTACATCATCAGCCAGAACATTGATGGTTTGCACCTGAAGTCTGGTCTGTCCAGGAAGTACCTGGCTGAGTTACATGGGAACATGTTCATTGATGAATGCAATTTGTGTAAAAGGTAAGTGTTGTTTGGAGTGTGGGGAAAAATGAAGTGGTATTTAGGAGAAACGGAAAATTGAATCAGTCAGGGTTACTTAGCAAGTCACAATGTGTGTACATCATACAAACATTTATGATACCCGCACATAGAAGATTTAATTAACCTTTTGAACTCCACTGTCATGTATACATGACAAGCAAGCGCATGCCCTGTACGCCAAATGTCACAAATATGTGACAAAATGTACGACGACTTTGTTTGGCGTTGGGGGCACGCCGATGCGTTTATGCTCAGGCATTCAAAAGGTTAATACTGAAGGCATCTTCCCTAGTCATCCTTAGCAAGTTAAGTGTTCTGAAGTTAGGCTAGAATCTTTACAAAGATAATTAATATAAAATCTTTGTTACTATTAACATCCACCTACTTGATTAACCCATTTAAAAAAATGCACAACTTAATTCCTAAACTCCACATGCAAACCACATTTTCTATGCAGTCAACTTGGTATTCTCACCCACTCACTAGAAAGAGCTCTCTCAAAATAATAATTATATGACATTGTTTTAACACATTATAACAAAAACTGTTAAATAACTTCTAGGCAATTTGTGCGAGGTTTCCCAGTGGAAACAGTGGGCAAGAAGTGTAGTGGAAATCCATGTCCTGCTGAATACACCTCATCCAGACCATGCCGGGGCAAACTGTATGATGGAGTGCTGGACTGGGAGCACAGCCTGCCTGAGAATGATCTGACCATGGCTGAGTTGCACTCCAGGTACTTAACTATTATATTACAGGGGTACCAACTTACTGCCTTGGTTCCACTAATTAACTGAATGGACTGTAGAGTGACTACAGTACTGGCAAGTGGCAGTTTTATGTTTGTAATTTTTAAGTTTATTGAAAACTGTGCCTTGTGTTTATGACTGTGTTCATAAAAATCATGGTGTGATTCTGTTTCAGTATTGCAGATCTAAGTATCTGCTTAGGAACCACATTACAAATTGTGCCCAGTGGAAATTTACCTCTAGAGACAGTCAAGTATGGAGGAAAACTAGTCATTTGCAACTTGCAACCTACTAAACATGTAAGTAGAATATTCTACTAATATCTATATATATAAAAATGAATCCCTATTTCCCTTGGTCACGGCATCACGCTGGACCAATTGGGAATATGCATGCAATTTTTTTATTTGCAAAATAAAATACTTATTGGCTCTAATAAACAATTATGATATATTTTTTAAAATACCTTCAACAGCGAGAAAGTTATATAGCTTCAAAGATGCCAATTAGAAAGAGAAGTCCGATACGAACTCTGACGTCAAATAACATGTCGCCTATACCGCTGCCATAGAAAACAGCGTCTTCGCGAGAGGGACAGATATATTTGTTTAAAACAGTTATATCTCGTTTGTTTTTCGATCAATTTTGATTCTATTTTCACTGTTAGTATTATATTTTTGTATATTTTTAGATAAACTGTATAGATACTAAATATTTTTTTCATGCATATTCCCTATTGCGCTAATTCTTTTTTTGTTGTGTTTGTTATTGTCAGAAGGTTCATATGCAAAAAAAAAATTGAAAAAAATTACATCCGGGCGAAGCCGGGGCGAGCCACTAGTTCTTAATAATAAAGCAAAAGGAGTATGTAAGACAAAATAAAGCAAAAGGAGTAAAGTGTTAAGGATTGTAGCAGTTAATAAGAATGAAAATGATGATTCTTACTTATAAAATTCACCAGAAACTATTTGTAAATATTTGACAACACAGTAATATTACACCATTGATGAATAAAACTTGAGATAAGATAGAAATCACAAAAATAAACATTTATTTTAATGGAAGCTGCAAAGAGCCAAAAGCTACTCTAAATAAATTTCTTTCTTTCCAGGACAATAAAGCTGACTTAGTTATAAACTACTATGTAGACGACGTATTAGAAAAAGTAATGGCCTTACTTGGCATAGACATACCAGCATATTGTAAAGAAGAGAACCCCACACTAGAAGCTTTGCGCCGACCTCTAGAATGGACTATAGACAGGCGTGACGTTCTACAACTAGAGAAGACATTCAAAGCCAAATGCAAAGGTGTTAAGAAGAAAAGAATTTTAATAAAGAATAAACGAAATAGTACTGAACTTAGCTCAGTTAATGGCACCACTGACGATAAAGCGAAAATAATCAAATTAGAAGTTAAGAAAGAACAAAATGGCGATTGCGTTGAAGTTAAGAATGAGCAAAACGGTGATTGTGTAGAAGTTAAGAATGAGCAAAATGGTGATTGTGTAGAAGTAAATAATGAGCAAAATGGTGATTGTGTTGAAGTTAAGAATGAGCAAAACGGTGATTGTGTAGAAGTTAATAATGAGCAAAATGATGATTGTGTTAAAGTTGCCGATAGTATTATTTTAATTGACTAATAAGCAGCGGATTTGTTGTGCCTATCCAGGATTGTTAACCTGGATAACCACAATGGCCATAGGAAATGGCGCGCGACAATGTTTTGTCATTGCACTGTGATGCGCTCAAATACGTGTCTTGTTTCGGCGAGAAATGATGCGGAGAGAGGACTTCTCGCGCTGGGTATGTTAGCCTAGAACTGGAATTGTCTTATAACCAGTGGTTGGGAGTAGGTAGAGCTATTTTTGGTAGGTACTTGCGACGAGGTTTCATAGTATGGACATGCCAGGGTTACCGGGATTCACTAACACTAGGATTTAAAAAAATAAAAATATACTTGTTAAGGTTGGTGATGTCTTTTAGAGGTACAAGTGTGTGTATATGCCACGGGTAATATTTGAACCTAAATAAAACTAGAATCAATCGCATAAAATTAGATTATTCCTAAATTTTCGTGAAACAAATCGTGATGGTACGTAAGTTAGGTCGTTTTTTACATAAGAAGATTAGGTAAAGTAAAATCCAAATCAATTATACTTATTAAATCTTTACTTTCAGTCAGCGGATAAATTTTAAATCCCGGGATCCCAGTGTCACATCCCTAATAATATACATAAGACGCCATTGACTCCAAATAGCTCTAGCTATTCCGACCACTGCTTATTAAAACATACATAGGTAAATAAGTATTTTAAATGTTCCAATCGCGAAGTTTCCGATGAATATTTTTTTTATTCAAGTGATGTCGTCAAAGTAACAATAACGTAAAACAGTGACAAGCTTAGTTTTACAGAATTGGTTATTTTAGTTTTTAAGTACAAATCATTCCACAATGGATTCTGTGTTTCCAATTACATAATAAAAATATTTTTTAACAGAACAAATACAATAAGAACAAGGATCATGTTTTGATAAATAAAACACTCGAAATTTTATATAATAAAATAAATTATTTATTTATAAAAATATCTTCTTATTTACAAAATATTATGGCTACTCTTTGGTAACATGGAATGTTTATAAATGTCATATATCTTTCTTCTTTAACAAATTTAACTTGCTCCAAAAACTTTTGAGAGTTACTAGCTAACATATGTTTAAATTACAAAAAGTCAGGAAATCGGCCATACAAGCCTTGACTCCAGCTCTTACAGTAGTATCTGTGAGAGCTGGAGAATAAACCAAAAATTTAAACATCTTGTTACAAATCAAAAACGTCATTCACAATGGCTTGTGTTAGCAACTAACTCAGAGTAACATATCCCTGGCTTGTACAAGCGGGCTTCATACTCGTTTTCACAAACACCATTCGACACCTGTGACAAATGGATGCCAAAATAAGAGCATGCTGTGGGATTTTCAATGCTCGACTCGACGCCGAAGGTTGAAAATGCAACAACAGCTATAACGGGCAATACAATAGTAGTTCAGACATTAATTTCTACATAAGTATCGAATTTTCCAACTAACATATAATTTTACCCCTTTTACCTCACAAATCACACTTTTATCAACAAAAGTAACAGCTAGAAATGGAATACCGTAGTTAATTGAAACGATAAGATGCTAACTAAGGGCAGTATCAAGTTGTCGACTTGATCTGTCTTAGCCTCGACGAGGCCTGAGATGGCTGCGCTCACGGTGGCCCGAAAGATAGCCTGCGGTGTATCCAATAAACCTGTAAGGAAATAGATTTTGTTGAACACTTTCTTCTACCAGAGGTTTCGCAAGCGTGAAAGTCGAAAATTATCCCAAGGACAAGTACTCCTGGGATCATTTTCTCCAAGGTACAATCTATCTCTATACCAAAATTCATCAGAATTGCTTCTGCTATTTACGCGTGATAACGTAACAAACAAACAGTGTTACTTTCGCATTTGTATTAGTATGGTTTGGATGGGTCTCATGACTAAACCAATATTATGAAGAAGTAAAACTGTTTATAGGAGGTAACTTTAGTTTTTTTGTTATCTAAGTAGGTACTGATAGGAAACTACAGTGTTGTAGAGTGCTATGAACTACCTTTTATCCCGGAGTAACGCATCCATTACTCCGGGATCGCATCCATGGACTATCCGAAAGATACCGTACCTACCTCTCGGATAGTCCATGGACGCGATGCAGCGTGAAGAAGCTAGTATCTTATGTTCAAGAACTAGAAGTTACAAGAAATTTTGGTATATTTTGGACAATGAAAGGTTTAGTGTTCATTGTGTTCTGGCTCATCAACATAATTTCAGTCGAAAGACGTCCATAGTATCCTTCTCAAACTTGTTCACATCGAATGTTTCTGTGCGTCTACCATCTAGCGAACTCCCGCTGCCTTCATCAGGTCATTCGTGTACCATTTCGGAGGACATGCTTCATCAGGACATGCTCTTTGTAAATTGATTGACTTACCGAAAAGCTCTAGCGCATAAACAACGGCCACTTGTGATAAAACGTTGAATGCTGTGCCTTCTACCGATTTGTCGCCACCTACAACGCATAAAAAAAACACTTAATTTTTTTTCTTTATATAGTATACTATGTCGCTCCATCATAGCCAAATTTTGAATATGAACTTAGATATTTAATAGCTGTGCTGTGCTGTGCCCGCGACTGCATTCGCGTGGATGTCGCCGACCAGCCCAGGTATCTCCTGTTACCTCGAATTAAAGTCAACAAAACAGACTATATCGAACGAATGGTGGTAATATTCAAACTAAAAAATAAATAATCTGACATGATGAATCAAGTTAATTCTTAGTTTCGTTCTTCAAATGAATGAACAATTGGAACGGGTAGCCCAAAACGAAACAATTTTCTTTGATTTTCAATGTGAATTGCATATTATCATATTATAGAACCAATCATTCAACCAATTCATTCAATTCTGTTTTTCCATCATAAGTTAAAACAGATTCGTCATCGGAAATCGTTTTTCTAAATCGATATTTAGTACTGAATGAGGAACGAGGAGACTGATTGAATGAGAAGCTCGTGGCTTAATAATAACAGCTGCACAGGTCGATCTTGAAGGTTAAGCAACGCTTGCCGAGGTCGGTCTGTAGATGGGTGACCATCTTAACATACCGACTCCTTCGTGCCTCGGAAAACACGTTCGGCCGTTGGTCTCGACTGTCCAAGAAGTACCGTGTTTCCCAGTTACTGGGTTGCGAACGTCAGATAGGCAGTCGCTTCACGTAAAACACTGGTATTTAGCTGAATCCGGTTTGACTGGAAGCTGACCTCAATAGTTCCAAAAGGCTAGGCAGATCATATTTAGTACCTACTGATTGAATCGATCCATTGAATCGTTATAACACCCTAGAAAATCGAAATACGATTTCTTAGTTTCGGCATGAACTATGTATGTAGGTATATTCATTAAATGTGCCTAAAATCATTTTAAGAATTAATGACAGTGTTTTACTTATAAACTCGCGAAATAGCTTTGTGCTTAACTTAGTTCCTTTCACCTCTCTCTTGTGAATAAAGAAAATGAAACCAAAATTAAGTTTGTATCTGTGCCCATCAGTGTTATGAACTGCAGTTTTTACTGTAGATTCACAGTTTTTCGCAAATAATTTAAGTTTGTTTAGCATAAAGCACAATAATATCAACAATCCGTCCGTTATGTAGATTGCGGGCACCATAGACATACCTACTAATGTGAGTAAACAGTCATACAACTATTCCAAATAAACTCGAAAAGCAGATCGATTTTATGTGAATCAACTGGGACATAATGGGGGAAAACGTGTTGCGCCAACGGATTCGTTGGAAATAAGAAAACACTTAGGAGATTGATCTAGTGCCACTCTCGTATGTCCAATTTAGTTCTGAAGAAGTAAGTATTGAAATTACGTAGAGTGATCAAATTAATATAGTAGAGATAAGAGTCGATAAACTGAGGAAAAACAATGTGGAAAATAATAAGTTACTCTAAACTCACCTGCCCACTTGTTGAATCCATACTTGGATCCGAACCAGCTTGCAGCGGTGTCACCAACGCCTATAGATAGCACTCCGCTGAGCAGTTCCAGCTCATACCCAGGGTGAACCGGCACCAACAGCAGCGGGCAAGCCAGACCCACATACAGGTATAAGGGAGTCATCGCGAAACAACCCGCGTCCTGGGAAATTAGAAAACTTATTAGTTGATAGCTTTGTTATCAGAATGTCGGCTGAAAGATGTCCACTAATACATATGTACATCAAGCAAAGCACCATTGCCACCACCTGTACCTTCCAGAACATGGACGTGGTTAATGACAGAGCAGTCCAAGTGGCCACATATTGTTCATTTGAATGTTAATCTATATATATAAAAATGAATCCCTATTTCCCTTGGTCACGGCATCACGCGTGAACGGCTGAACCGATTTCGCTACTTAATTATTTTTTTGTTGTGTTTGTTATTGTCAGGAGAAGGTTCTTATGAAAGAAAATTTTGAAAAAAAAATTACTTCTGAGCAAAGCCGGGGCGGGCCACTAGTTAAACATAATTAATAAATTTGTACGCCTCAAAACATAGAAGATCCATGTACCTATCTATAACATCTCACACTCTGTTGTAATTTGACCTATGTTTACAAATAAAGCATTCTGATTCTGAAAGTTTGAGGAGTCAATCAACGAGAAAAAAAGAAGAATCGTCGATAGCTTTGAAGTTTGTTAGGCGGTAGGCTGTCTGTTGCAATCACTATGCGCCGCTATATCCGGCCGATAAGGTTGCGTGACTGGTTCCGATAGGCTAACAGGTTTTGAGTACTTATTTTTCTGCTTGTTGGTTTTCATCTACGAAATCGCGTCTATGGAGTCAGAAGTTTACGGAGGGAATTGTCCATAAGCCAATCTTAATTAATAAAAAAAACATATAACACTTACCTTCTCATCACTATACACTTCAAATGCAGCCTGTAATGCTGGTGATATTGTTTCTATTTCAGATTTTCTAAAGGCCTGAAACACACAAGATGGTACAATTATTACAAAGTAGAATTTGAAGCCGTTTTACACCTTTTTTTTCCCACGACGGTGCCGAAACGGTATATGCGTTCGTAGGGGGCTGCCATCGCTATTTTAAATTTCAACATAAATATAAATAAGGATAGCAATAATATATCTCCAATTATTCACGTTACTTTAAAACTGCAAAAAAAAAAATAGTTCATTTAATGGCAGCCCCAGCGGGATATTCTTTTTACGTTTATTATCTCTCGTTACATAAATTCTTCAAGTCGAGGGTATTTAAAATGATTTTATCCTTTTTCAATTACGTTTTAACCATCGTGAGTTTTTCATAATTTTCCATTTTCCTTTTTTTCGTGTAAGGCCATTTCTCCAGCCGATTTCTCTTCGTTCACAAACATGTCTGCCAGAAGCTCTATATTATATAATTATGTAATATAATAAATTACACTACTAACCTCAACTAATATGATAGCACCAAACCCAACTCCAATAGCAAGGTTCATCAATCTGATGTCATAGACGATGCCAGTGAGGAACACCAATGAAGCAAGCACGTGGAATGTCTTGCGGGTAACTGTGCTGGCCTTTACGTTGAGCTTAGTTCGGATGAGGACCACAAACACTGATATACCGACCAGGCACAGCCAGAGCAGGATAAGTTTCATCTGAAAAAAATAAATTATAATTTTTCTTTATTTTATTGTTTCTCATTTTCACAAACACAGTACAAAGTCATTTTAACGTCTTTTGTAGGTAAAACCTGTATTACAGATCACCAGACTTAATTGAATTATCACCAATATTACCACCAGCATTACCATCATAAAATGATTGTAGGTAAACCTCAATTTTAAACCGACATAAAAAAAGGAGGAGGTTCTCAATTCAACTGTTTTTTTTCATTTTGTTTTTTTTTTGTGTGGATTTTGATGATTATTTTTTATTCGAAAGCCTATTCTGCTGAAGTGGTTCCATTGGCACCAAGTCAGAATCTGATGATGGTATCCCAGGAAAATCGAGGGCAACCCTCAAATTTAAAGGCACATACAATGTTTTTCAAATACTTTCTAAAGCAACTCAGATAATTGTGCCTGGTAATCAATATCTCATCTTGCTGAGCTGATGATGGAAGTTAGAAGTCAGGATCTGAAGGTGGAATTCCAAAAAAAATGTTGGTGTAGCGATATTTTCGCCAATGATCAACCGATTTAGATGATTATTTTGTTGTTTGGAAGAGTATCCCATTTCAATTTGGTAGAGATCTGATGAAGAACTCTGGAGGTAGGCAAGGGAACTCTTCAATCTATGGATCGAAACTCTTCAATCTCTCAATAAATGATAGCAAATCTCCAGGGGTTACTGAAATCGCATGTCTGTTTATTGTTAACATCAGTTCATTATGCAGATGCAAACAAGTCAATCTGAATGAACATGTTTTTGGGGTTATCTATTTGGGCATAAAGTTATTGTTTAATAACCGATCTTGATGATTATTTTTGCATTGGGTTAAGTTAATAGCTATATTGCATTTGCATTGGACAGTGAACTAAAAGATAAACCAGTGACCTCTTTAACTAAAATCTTTAAAATCTAGTACCAAGCAAAGTAGTTTAACTATGTTTAACTATGAGCTGGTCTGGACTTGGACTGCGAAGGCATACAAAGTACTTCTTTAACGGCAAATAGTGCAACCAGTCATTATAGGAATAATGTCACTTAAGTTTTTGACTTCTTCTTTGCTTCTAGTTCTGAATAAGTCAGATGTGTGGTTAGTAATTACGTGTATAATGATGGAACCAGGATAGTTGTAGTCAAATGCGAAACTTAAAATAGTTTCAAACAACGCAATCACCAAATGATAAGCAAATGGTCATAATAGCCTGTCAGATTATTAAAAAAATATGATTACTTTATTAAATCAATAAAAAAAAAACAAAGATGAAACAAATCAAAATTCAGGAGTAGGCACTTGTTACTGAAATGACGAAGTGACCTCATACAAAACTTCAATGCACTGTATTGTCTTCATTTTCTGAAAGTGTGACAAAAAAATGTGTCCAAGGTTTTTTGATAATCCAACTGATAGACTAAATCAATTTTATTAGGAATCTTCCTCTTTAAAGAATTACTCACTTTTGCAAAATCCAGCAAAATGTATGAGGCAATTTTCAGTATACAATCAAGTCCAACTTGTACATGTAAGATCATAAGTGCATATGTCCCAGTTACACTTGTTATGTACCCAAGAACTGCAAGGGTTTTCTGAGACTCATCCAAAAAAAATAAGGCTGTAACAATAATTCCCACTGAAGATAATATGGTCTGAAAATAGGTAATATTTTTTGTGATAGATAAAAAAAATATATGTTTAGTGATAATAAATGCACAAATTAAAACTGGTAGTTCATCATAATTGGGTAAGTCAAAATTTAACTAATAAAGCCACAGAAATGAGGTAAAAAAAAAGCCACAGTCACAAATTCAAACAAAGAGGCACTTATGAAATAAACAAAAAAGCAATTACTAGTAGTTTTCAGTTATTTTACCATTTTTTCCCCTAATCATCATTCAGTGAACAATATGGTGAAGTTCAAAATAATAATATGGCTTTATTAGAGGGAATAAGATGATTTTATTCTACTAGAATACTTACAAAAATAACAGAATTCAAGAATTGCATTTCTTCATCTTGCTTATCACCCATATTGTATAGACTCTTGCCGATGGCCATGACACCAAACAATATAATGCTTTGTATGACCACCATCGCCTCCCCGATAGTGAATGTCTTTGGACATTGTGTGAGGGCCAGTCTTAACAGTGCACTGAAGGAGTATATGGCTATCACAGAGAATGTTAGAGAGAATATTATACCTGGAAGTGAATAAACATAATATAAACTTGACATTACTTCAAACAAATCTAGACAAATATCTCCAAAATTGCTTCATTTTGGTAAAGGAATTGATTAAGGCTCATTATTATTTTGTTATATTACCTTGCCCCTGAAAAGTATAAATTAACAATGTAGCCACAAGACTTGATGCTTCACATCCTCCAAAAAAATTCTCCTTCAGGACCAAGCATGATATTGACATAAACACAATAAATAAAAAGCAATAAGACAGTAATCCAACAGATATGAAGGCCAGTAAGACGTATAGTTCTGAGACTGTATACAGGATTGAGTATGCCACAAGCAATGTTGGCAGAAGTAAACAACACCATAGTCCATTTGTTTTAGCTGGTCTGAAAAAAAAAAGGATTGTCTCATAAACTCTGTGAAATGATGAAGATAAAAGTTATACAAAGCGGATACAATGTTCAAAGTTCAACATAATATACCTTGTGGCAATTTCACCATTTATTAAACTTTGCGTTATTTGCTTGTCAACTGATATAAGAATTCGAATCAATTTTGAATCAACTATCTTCTTATAAAGAGGGGCTTCTTTTAAAATATTTTCCATTTTCTATGAAATATTATACACACTAATATTTTGAAAAGCGATACAACGGACAACAAAACACATTTTTTTGACTAACAGTACTGACACTGACATTGACAAAATCCACACAATCCACTCTAATTGACATTCAACACGTTGACATTGACACTGCTTATGGTGAATGGTGTTACCATGAAAGCAACAGCAATGTACAGTGCTGGTTCTTGCTTTTACTAGTATGTATGTATGTTGGTTCTTACTTTCATGAAGAATTATGAAATGCTTAAAAAAATGGATTAGGGCGTTTCCAATTCTATCTGAAGAACTGCAAAATAAATCTTGTGGGTTGAACTATAGTGTTGAATGTGTAGTTGCCATAAAAAAATTACTGGTCGAGTGAAATATTCCAATGCCAGTCATTGAATTCAGAATGTCATCTACCTATCAGTTATTTGATCATTTCAGTTGTTTGTCAGTGTCAAACGTGTCAGTGTCGCGCGGGAACTTGGAATAGTGCCAATTTATTTTTCCAGTCCGGTGTTCGTGACAGAAGAGCTTGGACGTATCTATCGAGATGTTACGACAAATAAGTAAAGTAGTTCAGCAAAAGGCGAGATTCGCCTCAGCTGCTGCCCCTGCACCTCAAACAAAGCCTGAGATTCTTTACACCGGGGTACGTACGAGCTAACAAAGTAATGTAAATATCACGAAGTTTCGATGAAAAATGTGTGATTGGTATGTTATGTATGTGATAATTTATAACAATTAGAATAGAGAATATTGACATATATGAAGCAATCGATAGTAAGTACATTTTGTATTTCATGTTCTATTTATGAAGGGTATTCTAATAGGAAGGTGTTTGTCACATTATTTTATTTATATTTTCAAGGTCAGTTAGCCGGCACCCAAATAATAATACCGGCTTGGTGTTCAAAGCTTTAATAATTTTAAGGTCTGTGATATATAATTGTAATTCCATTCATTATTGATCATAATAAGAATTTTACTAATTATTACCATAGGTTTAGGTACATAAACTAATGTTGATTATGCATGAGCCAGTTTTTCTCTTTATAATACTAAAACGTATTACTAATGTGGGTGCCTCTGGTCAATACATAAATTAAATAGTTATTTGCTTATGTTTCCTCAAGTACCTACCCACTTCAATTATATATTTTTTATCAATAAAGAACAAATTTTGTTCAGAACTGGTTCACTAATTCAACACAAACTATAAACTGGCTTTATAACTTTTGATTGTAGATTTAATCACATTCTAAAGGTTAAAGCTAAATACACACAAACTTAGTTTTAATTTAGGTGTAGGTAGTAAAAAGTATAATTAGCACATCACAACATTATATTCATGGCTTTACCTATTTGTTTTCATGGCATCAATAAGATCTTACAAAAGCTTAATAATTAACAATGTTTTATAATATATTTTTATCATTGAACTTGATACATATAAGTTTAAAAAAAAAATTCAAGGTGATGAATAAGTAGGTAGTTTTGTATTACTACAATACCCACATAGAGGGTTGTTTACAAGAATTAGTTACTGTGGTGGCAGAACAAGACATCTTGTTTATCAACTTGGTAAAAAATCACTCACCAATGCTGATTGTTGTGATGATACACACTGGAATCTCAACTGTATTCTAATTTATAGTCATGTAAACTATATTAGTTTTAGGTACTACAATTTGCAGTTAAAGTTAATTACAATAAGCAGAGCCAAGTGATGTACTTTCTTTATGTTGAAGCCAACAGGAGTTTTAGCCAGTTGGTTGCTTAACATAAACAAATATCTAGTTCTGCAGCCTTTAACTCTGATTTTAATTTACAAAAAAGCTCAGCTTAATCCTTAGCTATGCCGGCAATTTTCTGCAATTTTTCGACAAGCGCATATTTTGCGTAGGTACCTACATTAAAAAGTTGTTTCCACTACAGCTGTGTAAAATTTCTGTGTTTTAGCTGTTCATCAACAACGAATGGGTGAAGTCATCAGACGGCAAGACCTTCAAGACAGAGAACCCCACCAATGGCCAGGTCACTGCTGAGGTCCAGCAGGCCAACAAGTCTGATGTGGACAAGGCTGTTAAAGCTGCCAATGATGCTTTCAGGTATGTGCTATCAGATTTAGTTCATAATAATTTAATGAACACCAGTTAGTAGTGGCAGATCCAGAATTGTCATGTGAGGTAGGCTTGACCCGGTTGAAGGTAGTTTTCAGCAAAGTAAACACAAAAAAACATAACATTTTATTTTGCTAATGCATAACAGGTCTTGAATTATTTTTCGTAAATTCCTCAATGGCTTTGCTAGGTTGTAGACTACCAAAGATATATATTTTGGAGGGGGGCTTGAGTTCCTTACCGCCCTCCCACGCAAAGTAGTAATTTTAGTATACAACCACAGACATAAAATAAATAATAAATTACATAACAAAAATATTTCAGTTACTTTAATGGACTTTAGACTAGGATGCGTTCTAGTACCCAAAAAAAACGATATGCATGTCACCGAGAAATGGCAACTCCGTAAGATTATAAAATAACTTGAGAGATTGTAAACTCTCGATGAATTGTCCGCATACGAGCGAAAATACTGTTCCTAACGCGTTTAGAAGCCTGCTTTTGACTAAAGCTTCGGCGTATGATCCACCCAGTAACACTTCCATGTTTTTTTTTTTCTTTTCTGTGACGAGACATCGACACAGTGTATCGTATAAGAATAATTTTTCCCGATTCCCAAATGCCGATTCCGAAAAACTGCCTGCTACCTCTTTTCAAATTATATTTTCTTAACAGGCTGGGCTCACCATGGAGGAAAATGGATGCCTCAGAGCGAGGATACCTCCTCAGCAGACTAGCCGACCTGGTCGAGAGAGACAGGACATACCTGGCTGTAAGTATTTTATTCCAGAGCATAATAAATGAACCTTGTACAAACTTGGGCGTGTCGAAGTTTTAGCTCAAGGCGATGTATTGACATTGGTGTGTTGTCTGTTCCTTCTATCGATTGAGTATATCGACTTTGAGGTGCGTCATAGAAAAAACACCCCTTTGACTTCGCAAAGCAAGTATGAGTTACGGAGACGATGCTCTACAAAACCTGCAAGCCCTGTTGACAGTGTTAAAACAGGCGCCGACGTTTAGAAAATCCCGTAGGTGCTCAGATCCCCATAATATTAAAAAAAATTGACGCAGTGCGAAAAAAAATCTCAACCAATACAGAGCTCTTTTTAGCTCACCTGCTTATATGCATGTAGGTGAATTTGCACAAGAGAAATTTAAAATTAAAATTGCACGGTTGGCTATGCATCGGCAATCACCTTAGCATTGAACAAGTAAGATGTGAACTGAGTACCGTAACTGTTTTTTATAATATTATTCCAAATAATTGGTTTAATTGCAAGGAATCAATACGTAGCATATAATATAGAACACTTATCTAGGGAGGCAACTGTTTCTCCTTAAAACAGGTTGCTCAGCAATCTAGCAAGGAGAACAGCAGCTCACCCAAATATTTGTAATATCTATGCACATTTTCATTCATACCAACAGTGTTTACTACAAATATCGTTTGTGATTTTTTTTTTTATTATGTCGCGTAGAATTGAGAAGTGATTCTTTGCAGCATAGCGCAGAGAGCGCCAAATAATTATATGAATATGTAAAGGCAAGATAAAATTATGTAAGCGGCTTACTTACAATCTAAGAATATCTATGTTTATCATAACCCCTGATAAGGCGTGACCTTACCTAGTAGGTACGGGCGCTTCCAAACATTTTTGATAACTTAGGCTTTTTGGCCATCGATGCTATTTATTGTACATGCCTAATCAATCTGCTGAGCCTTTTCCGATCTTTGGAGTTGGCTCCAACCGGATGAACACGAGCATTTTACATGAAGCGACTGCCTATCTGCAGCCCTACTATGACGTGCTAATGCCATCCATTTCCGATGATGTAAACGGGATAGTGCTATTCGCTATGTATAGTTCCGTCTCCCTCTTAGAGCAGAATCATGAGTAAGGCCTGTGATCTCCACATGTAACCCAGTAAAAATATTATTCGAATGTAAAACTTACACATTTATCATCGTTTCTTAGTATTCATTGTCTTAGAAATCGTTATTCCGAACTCACTAGCCATATAATATGTAGGTAATAGTATAAGCCGTCAAAGGCTTTTGTGGTTTTTAGCATAATATATTATTGATACCTACTCTACGATATATATTTTGAGCATTAATAAGAAATAGAAATAATGTACACAGTTTCCACATGGTCTTAAGCTCTTCAACTTCAGTTGCCCTCTAGGTAAACAATAGACCCTTTTTTTCTGCTCATAAATCCGAAAATACTCATTTTGTTCACATCTTATTCATGAAGATTGAAGACGCAGCCCTGACTTAAACATAGACAAACATTATTCTAGGTAAAGAGCACTTCAAGTAGACCTATGGCCACTTAGCATGTGTTTTTTGCACCGGCAAACCTGTGTTTTGCTCTCAGCTGGTCATTGCCCGTTCATTCAACCTCCCGTTGTGTGAAGTTAAATGTAGAGTACCTAAGTACTTAGATATCTATATACGAGATACCGGTGTACCTATAGCTATTTCCTTTGGTAAAATGTTGCTTCTAGTCCATATACTTACCACATTTTACTAATTGTAGGGCATATTAAAGCTTTAAACCTAGCAGGTTTTGGATTGAAATTCTTTTCACGTTCGTGATTCCCACGAATGATGGATAACTAGGGATCTATTTTAAGTATGTGTGCTAATGTTAGGTAGATTTAGACCTATGATTTTAATTCATGGTTCTTAACCTGACCACAGACATAAATAGCTTCATGAATACGCAAAATACTGCACACAAAGTCCACAAAGTGTGTCACCGTCCTACCTGATTCTCCCCGGGACGATTCTATCTACCTTCGGGATCATCGCTATTTCACGCTCCTAGTATGTGTCGTTTTTGCACTATAAACCTTAATAACCCCTTCTCTCCCAAGAGTCTGGAAACCTTGGACAACGGCAAGCCTTTCACGGCGGCGTACTACGGCGACGTGCAAGCGGTGATCAAGAACCTGCGATACTACGCCGGTTGGGCTGACAAGAGCCACGGCTTGGTGCTACCCACCGATGGAAAATACTTAGCGTATACTCGCCACGAGCCTGTCGGTAAGTGTGAGATAAGCGTACTACGCTGGCTAGGCTGGAAAATACTTAGCGTATACTCGCCACGAGCCTGTCGGTAAGTGTGAGATAGGCGTACTACGCTGACTGGGCTGGAAAATACTTAGCGTATACTCGCCACGAGCCTGTCGGTAAGTATGAGATAGGCGTACTACGCTGGCTAGGCTGGAAAATACTTAGCGTATACTCGCCACGAGCCTGTCGGTAAGTGTGAGATAGGCGTACTACGCTGACTGGGCTGGAAAATACTTAGCGTATACTCGCCACGAGCCTGTCGGTAAGTATGAGATAGGCGTACTACGCTGGCTAGGCTGGAAAATACTTAGCGTATACTCGCCACGAGCCTGTCGGTAAGTGTGATATAGGCGTACTACGCTGGCTAGGCTGGAAAATACTTAGCGTATATTCGCAACGAACTTGTCGGTCGATGTTTCTAACACAGATTTTTGTATGCAGCAAGCGAAGTATGGGTAAGGGAAAGCTAGTAAAACGGTTAGGTATAAGGGGAACTTAGCAGAGTCAGAGTGATGAGGTATAGGAAACCTAGCAAATCTTGAGTAGCGCAGATTTTAACTTGGGCCAAGCTCGTGTTTATATGATTTTTAGGAGATCCTTGCTTTTATACCGGGTTCAAGATTTGGAATCGTTTCCAGCAGTTAATCTTTAGTATAGATTTTTTAACGTAGATGCAGAATTACTCCTATTCGAAAAAATAATTAAATAACTACTAGGTATCGACTATGAAAACGTATATTGTGAATAGTCCCATCAACCTAACCGTGACGGGATGGACGTTATGAATGTACTATCTATATGTCACCGGAAAATTGCAGACTCCGTAAGATTGTAATAAATCTTTATTAGATTATAATTTCTCGATATAGGTACCTATGTAAAAAAAATCGGTTTGTACCGTGTCGTAAATAGGTACAATAAATCCCATCCAAATGCAATACCTAGTTTCCAATATATCCGTGCCTTATGAAAAAATAGTTTACAATTTCATGCGATATTTTACAATCTTACGGCGTTTGATATCTGATTTGCGAACAGAATATGGAAGTGGGCTTACTTTACCAACACGCTACTCCTCGATTCGATTGAGCGTAGCCCAATTTCGAATAAGATTCTAGGATACTTCCGAAATAAGTTTATCTAGGAATCCCCCTAATATCTTCAAATATGCGTGACCTTGATTTGCCTTTAGCTAATCGATTTTAGCTATCGAGATTGATAATAGATACGCGACAAATATCTTTTCGATAAAAATTTCATTATTGATACAGCGTTTCGACCTTATCGCCATGCATCTAAACAAATTAAGTTATGTGAGTCGTGTGAAAACCGATAACATTATGCAAACGTCGATTCTAGATACCAATGTTCTCTGAGCATACCCTTTCAGTAGCAAATAAACGCGTAACATTTACTCATAGTTGTGATAAATTGCATTCTGTCGAATCATCCGCGATTATTTAAAAACATTGTCATGTTGTGGAATGATCGCATGTTATTTTGTATCACTATAGAGAATACAATCTCGAGCATGTTTTTTAATCCCGGGATTACGGGATTTTTATGTAAAATCATTGGCCACTCATTGGTCTTTGTTTTCTCTGAAAATACCAATGAGAACTTTGTTTCCAGGTTTATTATCCAACGAATAAAGATAAATTGTAGACTTGTGCTCTGATTGGTCGCCATTTTATTATAATGCACAATTTCTCGGAATGACTTCCGAGAGATTATAGACTCAAATTTTGATGCGTAAAAAAGTATTCCAAATGCTCAGTTGACAATTTATCGAGAGTTAATAATCTCTCAAGTTATTTTATAATCTTAAGGAGTTTGCTATTTTCCGGTGACATCTGTATATATATAAAAATCAATTGTTGTTCGTTAGTCTCGCTAAAACTCGAGAACGGCTAGACCGATTTGGCTAATTCTTTTTTAGTTTTGTTCGCCAGATTACAGGGAAGGTTTTAAAACAAAAAAAAGGGAAGTAGTGTAGGTAACGGTTGACGGTTGTTGGTGAAGCGAGCGAAGCCGCGGGCACAGCTTGTAATTATATATAAATCTGAATCTCAGAAACGGTTCCAACGATTTTCATGAAATTTAGTATGCGGGTTTGGGGCCATCCATAAATTACGTCACACGAATTTTATGTGTTTATGACCCCCTCCCCGTCCTTGTCACAGCTGGTCACATTTGTGAGACTCGCCCCTCCCTAGTGTGGCGTGACATATTTTGTAAAATATCTAGAAATTATTAAATTAAAACAGCATTTCCGACATTATTTTATACCAGATTTATTTACTTTTTTATAAAATAATCATCAAATCAAACATTAAAAAATAACAAAGCAAAAAACTTATGATGATACAGATAGGGCTCAAAATATTTTTAAGTTTTTCGTTAATAGTTCAAATTAAGTTTTTAAATCCTCATTAAATATTTGATTTTGAAATATGACGTCACGAAATTTAGGACCCCTCCCACCCCTTGTCACGCAATGTCACACTTAGTCGGCCCCCTCCCCCCCCTTAACGTGTGACGTAATTTATGGATGGCCCCTTTGGAGTTTCTTGTCCGTTCTTCTCCATAAGAATCTACCTTTCCGAATGGACAGTAGAGTCACTTTATTAATGTAATATTATTATTTTACTGAACTGTAAATGCTGACGTTTCGGGGGTTTCGGAGGCGATAAATCGATCGAAAAAAAAATGTAACCTAGCTAAGGTTACATTTTTTTAAAACGTTAACGAAAAAATACCAGCAAAGCTATTGCTTTGAATAAGTAATACTTAGGTACTTAAATGAAAAAAGTAAATCCAACTTGGCACAATAGTCTCGTACAGGGAATATTATGATATTTCCTTAAATTACCTTACCCAGAATGTAAACTAGAGTTGTTTGTGGCAATCATAAAAGGTCATATAACGTCCGGGATCCCGATTATATTCTTTAATCACATGTTGTTTTAACACAAACAAGTGTATTAAGGAAAACGTAATTAATTTTCTTTCTTAACATTCGCATGCATTCCACTTCCTTTGACAAATCTTTTAATAAGTATAAAGCAGCTCGTTGTGGAATGTATTACCCATAGAAGGTAGGAGTGCTCAAATCATGCTCAAACGTTACCAGCGCTAAAAAAATGGTGAAAGAGCTCTTTCCGCTCCTTTCTCAATTATATATTAATTGATATCTGTTATTATATTAATAATTGGCATTGTATTTATGTATTTTAAATTATTATGTCTAATTTAATTATTATTATTTGGAACGTTTGTGCACTGACAGCCCTAAATCAATCTTCTTTAGTTCAGTTCATCCAAAGCTTACCCAAAGGTTGTCTGTAACGATTGCCTTATGCGATAAGACCGCCCATTGTACCTACAGTTACTTGTTTTTATAAGTGTTTGTCCTGTTCTTGTTATGAGATGTACACCGAGTACAATAAAGTATATAATAAATAAATAATACACCTATTTGGACTTGACATAATTAGCAACTTTGTTTAGCCCACACGCGTCATGTTATCTTTACACCTTTTACACGACGCTCAAGGTTATTTGCAGTAAAACATTCAATCCCGTTTAAAACCACAAATGTTTCACAATTAGGAATATATTTCTAATTATTCCGATATGCACGTGTGCAAATATGTAGTAATATTTGAGTAGGTAGGTACCTGCTGTAGGTACAGTGTGCGGTGTGTTTTACAACACCGTGTGCATGCAGATATTACATTTTGTTAACAGGCGATCGTAACACTCGATTATGACTATCTAGATAATTTTATAATTAAATCTACTTTTGAGATTCGACACTGTTAGTCATGAATTGCTACTTAAAAAGCTGGAAACAATTAAAATCACTGGCAGTGCCTTAAACATGTTCAAAACCTATCTAAAAAACAGATCACAAGTTGTAAAAATAGATAGTAATTATCAAAGTGATACCTTACCTATAACTTGTGGAGTACCTCAGGGATCCATTCTAGATCCCTTGCTCTTTTTAATTTATATAAATAACATACAAGAACTTAAACTACATGGCCATCTAACTTTATATGCGGATGACACGTGTTTATTTTATTTCGGATCGTCCATTCATGATTTAATTTCCCAAGCTCAAGAAGACTTAAACACCCTATTTTCGTGGTTTCAATATAATCTGCTAACGATAAATATCTCCAAAACATGCTATATCTTATTCAAATCTAAAAATAAAATAATCCCTCCACATGAACCATTAATTATTGACAATATTCCCTTACAGCAAAAATCTTTTGAAAAATATCTTGGCTTAAGATTGGATAGTTCACTATCGTGGAATGCTCACCTAGAACATATAAGGACAAAGCTTTCGTCACTACTAGGATCCCTTACAAATATAGTTCGATGCATTCCACATAGATTGCGTCACACCATCTATAACACCCTAGTAAAACCACACCTGCTTTATCTGGTTGAAGTATGGGGCAGTGCGGCCAAAACAAAGCTAGATAATCTCCAGGTTGCACAAAACAAATTAATAAAAATGATTTTTAACTATCCATATTTAACATCAACAAGCACAGTGTATGAAGAAACAAAAATAATGAACATTAGACAGCTATACATTTACAACACTTGTATTTTTATCCGGAAAGCTCTCAACAAAAGTATACAGACAAATCTGTCGTTTACTAAAGTCAAGCAAGTAACCCAACGTAGTACACGTCGAGCTAGTTTACTTATCTTACCAAAAATGAGAACTAAGTTCGGTAAGAAAAATTTAACATTTGAAGGAGCACAGTTGTACAACAATATACCGTCATGCATAAAAGTGTACACTCATTCAATGCATTTATGAAGGAATTAGCCCAATATTTAATAAATAAATAATAACGAGGCAAATAATTACACATATGGGAATGCATTGGATGAGTGAAAAACTCAATATTTATTTTATTGACGAACTCAATATACCTAGCATAAGGTAAACATTGTTCTCATGTAAGTGACTTTGTGTCTTTTTTGAGAATAAAAATATCTTTAAACCTAGATCTAGATTCTGTCACTGATATCACATGATAGCGATGATGATTGATGAAATGATGACTCTTTAAAAGATAAATTATGTAAATTCATGTTGCATGTACCTACTCTGTCGAGAAGAGACTGGGAAGACTGTCTCATCATCCCTATTTTCAACTACATAACTACTTAGAAGAACATGGACACAATATCACGCATCCTTCTGCATTTTATTGTTTTCGGGGAAACCTTGCTCCTGGACTTTAGCGGATAAGTCCAAGGGGTCTGGAATTTTTGCCTTACTAAAATCAACCCGCTGATCGCCGTCAGTACGAGGATGACCCGTGAGCTCATAAAAGCCACCTTGGATAGCGCTCTGTGCAACGCCTGTTAGGCCACATCTTGTTAAGGTCTCCTTATTGCTTTGCACGACTGCACGACCTGCCTACCTCATACAAGTGTACATATTAACCTTTCCTGCCAATTACAAGTCCTAGCAATAACTATTTCATTAAAGCCTAACCATCTATCCTCAGGAGTGTGCGGGCAGATCATCCCGTGGAACTTCCCGCTGCTGATGGCGGCGTGGAAGCTGGGCCCGGCGCTGGCCGCCGGCTGCACGGTGGTCATGAAGCCCGCCGAGCAGACGCCGCTCACCGCGCTCTACCTCGCGCAGCTCGTCAAGGTAACATTGTAGCGGCATCAACTCAGCCGCAAATGAACTTAGTAGAGAAATCTGTGCCGCAACAAAAAGTAACGCAGCGCCATCTATCCCGCCACCAACGAACTACTGCACGAAATCCTGCATCGCGTTTTCCGTGTGATTTGAACATATACAACAGTCCGAATATCAACTATCGGGCAGTTGCCCACCAGACAACAACCGTCTGGCCGGAGGATTCTCCCTATTCTAAGTCGCTTTCCAGTAAAAAGTGTAAAAAACGAAAACGAAGTACGGTGTATGAGAGAGAATTATTCCAACTTTCTGCCTCTTTGGTCCAATGACCGACCATTAAAACGACACTGAGCATGAGGTTGAGCGATGTGGTATTGGGATTATTGGGATTTTCTATCAGGAGTTCTTCAATAGCAGCAGTTACGTCTGGATGTGTGCCTCATAGATGTATTAGATTTGCTTTAACACACAATAATCTTTTGCAGGAAGCTGGCTTCCCCCCAGGCGTAGTGAACATGCTGCCGGGATACGGAGACGCGGGCGCAGCTCTGGTGGACCATCCTGACATCGATAAGATCGCTTTCACAGGTAAACATTGTCTTGTTAATACTGTCTAACCATCAAGTCAGGGTAAATAATTATGAATTATAGCTGATTGGTATCCGGTCAATTTACTTGCATAATATTGCTGAATCATTGTGGGTCAGGTTACCTACCTACACTAACGATGGCACTTCAATTGGCATATTTGTCTAAATATTCGCGTTACATGGATTATAGAAAATATACTCTGAAATCATTGTGATAAAGATCATTTTTTAACAAATAAGTAAGGCGAATATTTGCGCATATATATGCAAAAAGTGCCGGTATAAACTCTGATATACGGAGGTGTGCGTTATTTGGTATTTTAATTAAATAATTATGCAATGGACGCATTTTTAAGCTGTATTTCAGTTCAACTTATTATCAACAAGTTTGCATGGCGGAAATGCCGAATATAGTGAAACCCTTAATTTTTTAAGAACTTATGTTAGCTACCTATATTCTTGCAAATAAATATATCATTCGTTCATTCATTCAAAAAAAAAAATTGTTTCCCATGGAGAAAAATGTCATAAATTCATAATGCAAGCATAAACTTTTACTTAGTTTTTATCGCGTGGTCGCAACTGCAGCAGACTAAAATAATAAAGTTAATATTTACATAACACATAAACATATAACTGATAAACATATTTGCAAAGTGTATGGACTCATCCATACACTTTGCAAATATGTTTATCAGTTTATTATCGTGTTAGCCTGTTTATGTACTTGTTACATAAACTGATACAACTGAGGATATCTATATCAGAATATTCAGTCTTTACTATACCTTTATGGCTATGTAATCTAGTTTATTAGCCTATTTTTAATTAGAATGAATGAATTATGAATTTAATCACTTTTCTTGTGTAAAATATTAAGAAAATTCTTGGCATGCATTGTCACATGTGTATGTTGAGCAATTTTGTACATCACTGTCAACTGCTGGGCTTATAACAAGATTTTATGGACCTTTGTATCAATTAACATTATAGCCGCTGCAGTACTGTGCGGATTTTACCACACTATACAGCAGCAAATAAGCTTTTATGCTTTCTCGACTCAACGCGAAGCAAATAACAAAATGTTAAAATCATAGCTATAAAATGTTTGTCGTTGCAAACAGCTCATAGTCGACAATCACCACAACACCACACGCAACAAAAACCAAATAACAAACACTTTTTCTTTATTATTCTTAATTTTTTATCGACGTCGTCATAACAGGCATAGTTTGGTAAAAAATATTTTTTTCATCTTAGTGACAAAAAAGTGTCTGAAATTGGATAGGCCGGTGTTACTGTCACGCTACAAAGCAAAGAACAAAACCTAAAGTCCCAGCGTCCATTCCAGGCTCCACAGAAGTAGGCAAGATAATCCAGCGCAAGTCTGCGGGCACGGTGAAGCGCCTCACGCTGGAGCTGGGCGGCAAGTCGCCCAACATCATCTTCGCCGACACCGACCTGGAGCGAGCCGTGGAGGCGGCGCACTTCGCGCTGTTCTTCAACATGGGCCAGTGCTGCTGCGCGGGTACGAATCATCTCTACAATTAATGTTTGTGTCTAGCAGACTCTAACAGCGTTGCCGAATTCATTCGTTCTTGAGCTATCCGAAAAGTATCAATTAACTTTCCAGAAAGGACTAGATTTCACATCATTTGCAGTTTTTGATTGTGAGGCAGAAAATTTATATCTTTAAACTTTAGCTAACTTGTAAATAACCCAATATGGATATGGTTTTCGGGGTCAAAATCCTTGGAAATCAGCTCTAGTAAAACCTGTTTCAAGGAATGCACTAGATTAGCAGTCAGCCTGTATATGCAACTCGTACATATTATGAAGAGCACAAGTTTTTGAAAAATGCCACAGAACTGAAATAATTCTTTTTTCTGGCCCAGATTAGGTACACGCAAACCGCCCAATAACTTCACCCGAATTTCCGATGAAGGTTTGTCGTGGATAGAAACACTGGTTGTCATTGCCTCATGGCCTGGCCTGACTGCGAGACCAGATTTAATATTTTGCTACAAACTTTAAAATACTCTCCTGGTCACAACCTGTAATTTTTAATGGTTGTTCTCCATGGACTCTTTTCTAGGTAGCATAAAGGTACTCTGTCCTCAATGTATGTCGTACAAATCACAAAATAATTTGCGATGTGCAGGATCCCGCACGTTCGTGGAGGACAAGATCTACGACAAGTTCGTGGAGATGTCCGCCGCGCGCGCCAAGCGACGCGTCGTCGGAGACCCCTTCAAGCCTGACACCGAGCAGGGGCCACAGGTATGACCTACATACTAGTTCGTGGAGATGTCCGCCGCGCGCGCCAAGCGACGCGTCGTCGGAGACCCCTTCAAGCCTGACACCGAGCAGGGGCCACAGGTATGACCTACATACTAGTTCGTGGAGATGTCCGCCGCGCGCGCCAAGCGACGCGTCGTCGGAGACCCCTTCAAGCCTGACACCGAGCAGGGGCCACAGGTATGACCTACATACTAGTTCGTGGAGATGTCCGCCGCGCGCGCCAAGCGACGCGTCGTCGGAGACCCCTTCAAGCCTGACACCGAGCAGGGGCCACAGGTATGACCTACATACTAGTTCGTGGAGATGTCCGCCGCGCGCGCCAAGCGACGCGTCGTCGGAGACCCCTTCAAGCCTGACACCGAGCAGGGGCCACAGGTATGACCTACATACTAGTTCGTGGAGATGTCCGCCGCGCGCGCCAAGCGACGCGTCGTCGGAGACCCCTTCAAGCCTGACACCGAGCAGGGGCCACAGGTATGACCTACATACTAGTTCGTGGAGATGTCCGCCGCGCGCGCCAAGCGACGCGTCGTCGGAGACCCCTTCAAGCCTGACACCGAGCAGGGGCCACAGGTATGACCTACATACTAGTTCGTGGAGATGTCCGCCGCGCGCGCCAAGCGACGCGTCGTCGGAGACCCCTTCAAGCCTGACACCGAGCAGGGGCCACAGGTATGACCTACATACTAGTTCGTGGAGATGTCCGCCGCGCGCGCCAAGCGACGCGTCGTCGGAGACCCCTTCAAGCCTGACACCGAGCAGGGGCCACAGGTATGACCTACATACTAGTTCGTGGAGATGTCCGCCGCGCGCGCCAAGCGACGCGTCGTCGGAGACCCCTTCAAGCCTGACACCGAGCAGGGGCCACAGGTATGACCTACATACTAGTTCGTGGAGATGTCCGCCGCGCGCGCCAAGCGACGCGTCGTCGGAGACCCCTTCAAGCCTGACACCGAGCAGGGGCCACAGGTATGACCTACATACTAGTTCGTGGAGATGTCCGCCGCGCGCGCCAAGCGACGCGTCGTCGGAGACCCCTTCAAGCCTGACACCGAGCAGGGGCCACAGGTATGACCTACATACTAGTTCGTGGAGATGTCCGCCGCGCGCGCCAAGCGACGCGTCGTCGGAGACCCCTTCAAGCCTGACACCGAGCAGGGGCCACAGGTATGACCTACATACTAGTTCGTGGAGATGTCCGCCGCGCGCGCCAAGCGACGCGTCGTCGGAGACCCCTTCAAGCCTGACACCGAGCAGGGGCCACAGGTATGACCTACATACTAGTTCGTGGAGATGTCCGCCGCGCGCGCCAAGCGACGCGTCGTCGGAGACCCCTTCAAGCCTGACACCGAGCAGGGGCCACAGGTATGACCTACATACTAGTTCGTGGAGATGTCCGCCGCGCGCGCCAAGCGACGCGTCGTCGGAGACCCCTTCAAGCCTGACACCGAGCAGGGGCCACAGGTATGACCTACATACTAGTTCGTGGAGATGTCCGCCGCGCGCGCCAAGCGACGCGTCGTCGGAGACCCCTTCAAGCCTGACACCGAGCAGGGGCCACAGGTATGACCTACATACTAGTTCGTGGAGATGTCCGCCGCGCGCGCCAAGCGACGCGTCGTCGGAGACCCCTTCAAGCCTGACACCGAGCAGGGGCCACAGGTATGACCTACATACTAGTTCGTGGAGATGTCCGCCGCGCGCGCCAAGCGACGCGTCGTCGGAGACCCCTTCAAGCCTGACACCGAGCAGGGGCCACAGGTATGACCTACATACTAGTTCGTGGAGATGTCCGCCGCGCGCGCCAAGCGACGCGTCGTCGGAGACCCCTTCAAGCCTGACACCGAGCAGGGGCCACAGGTATGACCTACATACTAGTTCGTGGAGATGTCCGCCGCGCGCGCCAAGCGACGCGTCGTCGGAGACCCCTTCAAGCCTGACACCGAGCAGGGGCCACAGGTATGACCTACATACTAGTTCGTGGAGATGTCCGCCGCGCGCGCCAAGCGACGCGTCGTCGGAGACCCCTTCAAGCCTGACACCGAGCAGGGGCCACAGGTATGACCTACATACTAGTTCGTGGAGATGTCCGCCGCGCGCGCCAAGCGACGCGTCGTCGGAGACCCCTTCAAGCCTGACACCGAGCAGGGGCCACAGGTATGACCTACATACTAGTTCGTGGAGATGTCCGCCGCGCGCGCCAAGCGACGCGTCGTCGGAGACCCCTTCAAGCCTGACACCGAGCAGGGGCCACAGGTATGACCTACATACTAGTTCGTGGAGATGTCCGCCGCGCGCGCCAAGCGACGCGTCGTCGGAGACCCCTTCAAGCCTGACACCGAGCAGGGGCCACAGGTATGACCTACATACTAGTTCGTGGAGATGTCCGCCGCGCGCGCCAAGCGACGCGTCGTCGGAGACCCCTTCAAGCCTGACACCGAGCAGGGGCCACAGGTATGACCTACATACTAGTTCGTGGAGATGTCCGCCGCGCGCGCCAAGCGACGCGTCGTCGGAGACCCCTTCAAGCCTGACACCGAGCAGGGGCCACAGGTATGACCTACATACTAGTTCGTGGAGATGTCCGCCGCGCGCGCCAAGCGACGCGTCGTCGGAGACCCCTTCAAGCCTGACACCGAGCAGGGGCCACAGGTATGACCTACATACTAGTTCGTGGAGATGTCCGCCGCGCGCGCCAAGCGACGCGTCGTCGGAGACCCCTTCAAGCCTGACACCGAGCAGGGGCCACAGGTATGACCTACATACTAGTTCGTGGAGATGTCCGCCGCGCGCGCCAAGCGACGCGTCGTCGGAGACCCCTTCAAGCCTGACACCGAGCAGGGGCCACAGGTATGACCTACATACTAGTTCGTGGAGATGTCCGCCGCGCGCGCCAAGCGACGCGTCGTCGGAGACCCCTTCAAGCCTGACACCGAGCAGGGGCCACAGGTATGACCTACATACTAGTTCGTGGAGATGTCCGCCGCGCGCGCCAAGCGACGCGTCGTCGGAGACCCCTTCAAGCCTGACACCGAGCAGGGGCCACAGGTATGACCTACATACTAGTTCGTGGAGATGTCCGCCGCGCGCGCCAAGCGACGCGTCGTCGGAGACCCCTTCAAGCCTGACACCGAGCAGGGGCCACAGGTATGACCTACATACTAGTTCGTGGAGATGTCCGCCGCGCGCGCCAAGCGACGCGTCGTCGGAGACCCCTTCAAGCCTGACACCGAGCAGGGGCCACAGGTATGACCTACATACTAGTTCGTGGAGATGTCCGCCGCGCGCGCCAAGCGACGCGTCGTCGGAGACCCCTTCAAGCCTGACACCGAGCAGGGGCCACAGGTATGACCTACATACTAGTTCGTGGAGATGTCCGCCGCGCGCGCCAAGCGACGCGTCGTCGGAGACCCCTTCAAGCCTGACACCGAGCAGGGGCCACAGGTATGACCTACATACTAGTTCGTGGAGATGTCCGCCGCGCGCGCCAAGCGACGCGTCGTCGGAGACCCCTTCAAGCCTGACACCGAGCAGGGGCCACAGGTATGACCTACATACTAGTTCGTGGAGATGTCCGCCGCGCGCGCCAAGCGACGCGTCGTCGGAGACCCCTTCAAGCCTGACACCGAGCAGGGGCCACAGGTATGACCTACATACTAGTTCGTGGAGATGTCCGCCGCGCGCGCCAAGCGACGCGTCGTCGGAGACCCCTTCAAGCCTGACACCGAGCAGGGGCCACAGGTATGACCTACATACTAGTTCGTGGAGATGTCCGCCGCGCGCGCCAAGCGACGCGTCGTCGGAGACCCCTTCAAGCCTGACACCGAGCAGGGGCCACAGGTATGACCTACATACTAGTTCGTGGAGATGTCCGCCGCGCGCGCCAAGCGACGCGTCGTCGGAGACCCCTTCAAGCCTGACACCGAGCAGGGGCCACAGGTATGACCTACATACTAGTTCGTGGAGATGTCCGCCGCGCGCGCCAAGCGACGCGTCGTCGGAGACCCCTTCAAGCCTGACACCGAGCAGGGGCCACAGGTATGACCTACATACTAGTTCGTGGAGATGTCCGCCGCGCGCGCCAAGCGACGCGTCGTCGGAGACCCCTTCAAGCCTGACACCGAGCAGGGGCCACAGGTATGACCTACATACTAGTTCGTGGAGATGTCCGCCGCGCGCGCCAAGCGACGCGTCGTCGGAGACCCCTTCAAGCCTGACACCGAGCAGGGGCCACAGGTATGACCTACATACTAGTTCGTGGAGATGTCCGCCGCGCGCGCCAAGCGACGCGTCGTCGGAGACCCCTTCAAGCCTGACACCGAGCAGGGGCCACAGGTATGACCTACATACTAGTTCGTGGAGATGTCCGCCGCGCGCGCCAAGCGACGCGTCGTCGGAGACCCCTTCAAGCCTGACACCGAGCAGGGGCCACAGGTATGACCTACATACTAGTTCGTGGAGATGTCCGCCGCGCGCGCCAAGCGACGCGTCGTCGGAGACCCCTTCAAGCCTGACACCGAGCAGGGGCCACAGGTATGACCTACATACTAGTTCGTGGAGATGTCCGCCGCGCGCGCCAAGCGACGCGTCGTCGGAGACCCCTTCAAGCCTGACACCGAGCAGGGGCCACAGGTATGACCTACATACTAGTTCGTGGAGATGTCCGCCGCGCGCGCCAAGCGACGCGTCGTCGGAGACCCCTTCAAGCCTGACACCGAGCAGGGGCCACAGGTATGACCTACATACTAGTTCGTGGAGATGTCCGCCGCGCGCGCCAAGCGACGCGTCGTCGGAGACCCCTTCAAGCCTGACACCGAGCAGGGGCCACAGGTATGACCTACATACTAGTTCGTGGAGATGTCCGCCGCGCGCGCCAAGCGACGCGTCGTCGGAGACCCCTTCAAGCCTGACACCGAGCAGGGGCCACAGGTATGACCTACATACTAGTTCGTGGAGATGTCCGCCGCGCGCGCCAAGCGACGCGTCGTCGGAGACCCCTTCAAGCCTGACACCGAGCAGGGGCCACAGGTATGACCTACATACTAGTTCGTGGAGATGTCCGCCGCGCGCGCCAAGCGACGCGTCGTCGGAGACCCCTTCAAGCCTGACACCGAGCAGGGGCCACAGGTATGACCTACATACTAGTTCGTGGAGATGTCCGCCGCGCGCGCCAAGCGACGCGTCGTCGGAGACCCCTTCAAGCCTGACACCGAGCAGGGGCCACAGGTATGACCTACATACCAGTTCGTGGAGATGTCCGCCGCGCGTACCGTTGTAGTGTACGCTTGCGATTTTGCAAGTACAAAAAATTGTGCTGAATTAGTGCCATTTTGAAATATTAATTTCAAGATTTGGCATGGTGTTGGCACTGATTCAGCTTAGGCGTTGGTGAGGCTGCGGGGATGCCCCCAGCAGCCTCACAGACACCAATATATCTGAAAGTACGATGGCACTAATTGTGTACATCATGGCACTATTTGTACACAAATTTTTGGCATACTTGGAAATAGCAAATTCCATCGAAAAATTTGGTGACGCTGCTGGGGATCGATATGCGGTGTCGTATAAGTCGGCTACGACCGTCAAACTCCGGCAGGGAATTCCACTTCTTAGATATCTTTGCTTTTTTATTCATTTGCTTTACGCTAATTCAACATTTATTTTCCAGATCGACTTAGAACAGCAAACCCGTATCCTGGATCTCATCGAGACGGGCAAGAAGCAAGGCGCCAAACTAGTCGCGGGAGGCAACCGCGCCTCGGACACCGGGTACTTTGTGGAGCCCACTGTGTTCAGTGACGTCAAGGATAACATGGACATCGCTACCACTGAGGTATCACGTATTATTTTATACTTAATGATTGTAGTAAATCTCTCGAGTATGTTGGCTCGCAGACAGAATTCTTAAATACGCACTATAAACACGAAATCTGGGCTTCCTGAAAATAGGTGTAAGCACAGGAGTCGTTTGGCTATAAGAGCGACATTTAAGCTTTTGGACGACATTGTCGATATTTTGTTGACAGTGTGGTCACGCTGTCCGCCAACGTCACAAACATAATGACAAAAATACGATTCGTGGCTTGGTGTGGGAGGTACTTCGATGCGTTTGTACTCTACGACGTTTAAAAGGTTTATTTTGTGCCCGTACCATGAGTATTTTACCTGTCAATTAGCTACGAAACGTTCATTTGAGAGACAAGACAGTAACATATGACTTCTGTGCTCTCCAGATCTTCGGTCCCGTGCAGCAGATCCTGAAGTTCTCCCAAGTAGACGAGGTGATCGAGCGCGCCAACAGCTCGGAGTACGGCCTGGCCTCTGCCGTGTTCACGCAGGACATCGACAAGGCTAACTATGTCGTGCAGGTATGCCCATCATCTTTATATAAATATATATTTATATAGTAGCTGACCCGCGCAACTGCGTCTGTCCCTTTTTTCATTAATGCTTCGCCCCTATTGGTTGTAGCATGGTGTTATATAGCCTATAGCTTTCCCCTATACCAATAGTTTCTGAGATTAGCGCGTTCAACCAAACATACAAACAAACTCTTCAGCTTACACTCTATTCCGCAATGAATTGTAACGGTAACATTTTTTCGACTGAATTGATGATGAAGCTCACCAGTTGTGAGATTTGACAAAATACTGATGTTCATACTGCTGATGGGACTCAAACTTCCTCTCTGTAAAGTGTTAGACGAATGAGCTGTGAAAGGCCCATCTTGGCCGTTGTCAAGACCATAGCCGTACAAATATGTTTATTTCTGTTACAGAGGCTCCGCGCCGGCACAGTGTGGGTGAACGACTACAACGTGCTCAGCAACCAGGTGCCGTTCGGCGGCTACAAGCAGTCCGGCATCGGCCGCGAGAACGGACCCTACGGCATCAAAAACTACACGGAAGTTAAGGCGGTCGTCACCAGGCTTACTGATAAAACTTCGTAAATCTAGACTTTATTTTGTTTGGCATGTAGTAGTAAGATGTGGAAAATCATGGTGCCCTGGAAAATGGTACAGTAAACAGTTTAGAAACAAGAAGAAAACAACATTTTTACAAGTTATTTTATTCTAAACGAATCTGCGTGCCATATGCGCGCGCCCTGGTTAGTTAAATTGTTTCTAGCTGTCAATTTCGAGCGTAAGCAAGAAAGAAAAAGCATTCATTTTGCACAAGCTCATCTGGTCAATCAGAGTTTTTGAGTGTTCTGAAAAACTAGTTTCGCGTCTATGTGTGGTATTGTTTTTTTTTTTTTCAAATATTTTACATGAAATCTTAAGAAACTGTGCTCCATTGCTTACTACTCTGTGTTTGTAGGTTATTTCATGTAGTTAGACCTATTGAACTGTCTGATTATATTCTCACTGTTTGCATTCAATGCAGAAATCATTATCATGTGCGATATTTAGATTAAGAAATAAATGAGCCTTTCCCTGCGTTATAATTATGAAAATCGCAAAAAAAACTGACCATTTGGTTATTTTAACTTTTTGAACGCCAGAGCATAAACGCATCGGTGCGCCCCCGACGCCAAACCACAAATTCGCCGCTCTTTTTTGTCGACTCTAGCCAACGGTGGCATGTTGGGCACTTCTTATTTGTCAGCTATAGCCGACCGTGGTGGTCAAAAGGTTAATTTCGTTTGCCTCGGGATCAGTTAAGCCATTCTTTCGAGATTATTAGCATATAACACTATTACTAAATACTCTATTTGTTACATTTTTGTTATATTTTTGAGATCTAACGTATCGCGTTAATATTGTTAATGTTTGAGATGCTTGGTTAGAGAATGAGAAATCATTTCATTTCATATTATGCATTTACATCATAAATAGAACCAAGAAATTATATTCCAAATGTCTTCCAGTATGTGTATCACGTATGTCTTATATAAGCACAATCTGTATTTCCAAAAATATTGTATAGTGCCAATTACTGTTGCTTTGTAATTTTTATTTTTGTAAAATAAAAAATGGCAATTTAAGTACAAAGTTTTATTTTTAACAGTTAAATCTAAAATCAACCACACATTTGAGTAACAATCGTATTTAAAATGGAAACTTTAGAAATCACATAATACTCATTTTATAAATCAACTTACACTTTAGAAAATCAAAGGATCATAGAAAAGTACCAGTCAAGGCAACTTATTAACCTTTGGTGTATTCAATACAATTTAAAAACATAGAAACGAAGGTTTAAATATTTTAGATAGATTAAAAGTGCTAATATTAAAGTATAACGAGGCAAAACCTTCATAAGGTGCATCTATTCTATAATCACAACAGTGGAATGTATTGGTGCCACTTACTCTAAATCACATAGCCTTGCACTATCATCACTAAAAACGATACAAAATAAAACACGGAATCAATCAAAAAATACAAGAAAACCTATGAATATATCTTTGGGTTTTCTAAATGCGCGTACAAACTGGACGGATGAGTAACATAATTACTGTGATACTAAATATCAGCGACAAATTCACGATTTATCAATATAACCGTAATACAAAAATCTAAAAACTTCGTACTTGTCAAACTGGATATTTCGAATACAATCGGATTAAAAAAAATAGCATCTTCCGATTCCTCATCATGCAGTATGGTAATTTGTACTTATGGCTTCAAGATTAGTGTTAAAACTAATAAAAAGTCTTAATTCCGGATCAACAGAATTAATCAGTCTGTATCATCGTTCAGATTGGCGAGGTTTTCTTCGGATATCTTCGGCAAGCAGCAAGACATTGGAGACATCCCATTCTTATTGCTCGCGAGGTCTTCTTCTATCGATCGCTCAAGTTGCTCGAAGTCTTCGGTTTCTGATTGGCACTTGAGACATTCGTCGGATGAAGAGTCCTGGTAGCACAGCACGTTCTCAATGTTCACCTCCACTTCGTCGTTCCTGTCGCACGTGGGTAAGGATGGGCTACTGTTGCTGAGAGCTCGAGACTCGATGTTCAGTCGCGGTGCAGTCGGTATGAATATTTCGGATTTGGGTCGTATTTTGATGCTGGAAGGTTTCGGTTTGCGAACGACGCCGGGTTGTGGGCGTTTGTCTTTGGGGAATATGCGCTGGATTCTCTCTTCGACGAGTGACAATGTTCGCTTGAAGACGACGGTGTCCTGCGAGCGCTGGTCGCGGTGGCAGCCGTCGATGGCGTCGCGGGACTCCGTGTCGGAGTTGTCGCAGCGGAAGTAGATGGTGTCGCAGCCGTTCTCCTGCTTCACCTTGATGAGGCAGCAGTCGTCCTCCTTCTCGCAGAGTATCTCGTGCAAGGAGCCGTGCAGCGGGATCAGTTTCACTTTACCGCCGAAGTTCTCTTGCATCGTTGATAGGTCGTCGTCTATGTATAAGTCCTCGGTACTTCTAGCTTCCTGGTGGCAACAAAAAAATAAAAATAAAGTATTAAAAACCATCTCCCTTTTTATATCTTCAAGCGTTAGTTTTTACCCGTCAATATGACACATAGTATTAGAAAAAGCTTAGTAGAGCGTCATCTCTCTCACTCAGTGTGTATCTCTTTCCAAAGCTCAATGTGTCATGTTTACGGGTTATGTACTCCCAACTAACCTGTAAAGCATTGAAAGCCTGGCACCTCTTCAAAGCGCTAACGTGAACATCCTCAGACAGCGTGTCTTCCATGGACTGGTTCAATTTCTCCTTAGTACACGTCATGTTGTTCGTGCAACCATTATTATTGCCATTATCACAGATAGTGACGTTCACACAGTTGTCTAGGACTTGGAGACTATTCTCTCCTGAACGTGTGAAAGTGATTTGTAGTAGAGGTTTGTTGTTCCCGTTGATTTTGACACGAGAAAACGATTTCGTCGTTTCTTTTTTCGCGGATCTCTCGTCGTTACAATTTAAAGACTCCATGATGTTCGCGACTCCTTTGTTCACGATATCCTCGTTCTTTGACACGTTAGAAGCTTCGTCGGATATTTCTTGCAATAGATGTTGGAACTCTTTGCGTATCATGTCTCTGATATACTCTTCGATGCTTCTCGTTTCAGTGGATTGATCGATCTTTAGCTCGGGTTTTTGGGATTCGATTAATGTTCTGCAATAATAAGTTGTTATTTTAATTGAAATAATAACAAAATGTAAAAAATGCAAAAAGCCAACGTCACGCGGTGTTCCCAGGCGGTCACCCATCCAAGTACTGACCGCGCCCGATGTTGCTTAACTTCGGTGATCGGACGAGAACCGGTGTATTCAACGTAGTATGGACGTTGGCGAAAGAAAGTCCAAAAAATATGGTCTAATGTAAAGAAACCTATTTATAATATGAACAATTTACCCTAGTTCCGGTTCAGCTTTGCGGTGTTGAATTTCAGGGCTCCGATGTCGTAACTCGGGGCTTTGAGAAAAGTTGACACTCTTAGCGATTGTGTCCCGCGCTTGACAAAATTGCTCCCAGTGCCCTGAAAAACATTGCATCATACAAGCATCAATTTTTTTAAAACTTACTTAAATTATATTCAAGCCCAGAAGCGGAGTAGATCAGTATATAACGTCTGTTCATAAACACGCATTTTAAAAAGGTAAACATAAACTCCCATTTGTGCCATGTACATTTCAAAATTCAATAGTTTTCAGAAATGGCTAAATGCTAAATAAAGAATTTAAAAGAGGGGCGAATAAGATATCAATTTTTCAAATGATACTTACTTTCAAAATAGAAGTCCTGCTTATGTTAGTGTATAAGTAGGAATAAAAAGAGAGTATAGTTAGTATTTGTTTTTTAGAAATAAAAGCCTCATGCAATTATAAGTTTTTATTGCATTTCACTAGCAACTATAAACATGCAGACATGCACAAGTTAAAAAGACAATTATTGAAGTCTTTGTTGATAGCAAGCGCGTATTCACAATAATAAGCAATCATATTGAATCCCTCTTTTGGCCTGATCAACGGTCAAATAAAAATGGGAGGATTTCTAAACCCATCGCATGCAATTTGCGACCCTCTTTTTCGGTTTTGTGTCAAAAACCGTTTGATGAGGGTGTAAATAAAATTATGTGTGAAGAATAAATTATATAGCATTTATATATAAGCAAGCTGTTACTTTAGTACTACACAATCACAAAAAAGATTACATTTCAGTAAACTTCATTTTGGTTAGTATCAGTTATTAGGTGCTCAATACAATGTTTTATTTCAAATACCTCCACTCCAAGAAACAAACACAAGGAATTGTTAACCTACCCCAATAATGAGTAATTTACATGGTATAATTTAGTGGTGACTGACCATTTTTTCCGTTGCTAGGCGAAGCAGGACGCGTGCGATATATTTTAGTTCCCAGTTTCTTCGTGTTCAACTGGGGCAGAGACTTCTGTAGCGTATCCACGCAGTGGGACGCCGGCTTCACCGCTGCTGTCTGGCTCCTGAAAGAAAATTTAATGTCTCGATTAATCAAAAACATAAATACATTTTTCATTGCAACTTTTTCAGTAGTATTTTTTACAAACAATAAATTAACAAAAATGTTTATATTTAACTTAGATATATGTATCGCCGTACTTTTTGTCACATATTTGTGACGCTTGGCGTACAGGGCACGCGCTTGCTTGTCATGTTTACGTGACAATGGCGTTCAAAAGGTTAAAAGAAAGTAGTGCATTCAAAAGTTGAATACAAAAAGCCAACGTTTTTAATGTATAAAATCAATACTTTTTTCTCATCTACATTATTATTATTTTAATTTATAGAAGTTTTAAACAAACTAATCCTGCGTTTTATTTTCTGACCTTGTTATGTGTAATTTAATAAAAGCGCTATTTGTACAGCTTGTTTATTATTTTAACAAAAACTAATGCGAAAATGACAAAAAGCCAACGTCACGCGGTGTTCCCAGGCGGTCACCCATCCAAGTACTGACCGCGCCCGATGTTGCTTAACTTCGGTGATCGGACGAGAACCGGTGTATTCAACGTAGTATGGACGTTGGCGACTGATGTACCGAATTTTACATCCATAAATAAAAAGGGTTTCCTCCCATTTTTCTATAATGTTTTTTATTCTCAAAGACATAAAATGCATAATTGTACAAATATAAACGCAAAATCAATCCGCACCAAGACTGTTTTCGGGCCCCGTATTAATATACAATAAAGTGTTATTAGGTATAAATTATTTAATATCCTATCCTCCTATCAGTCAATGCTCAACTTTAACAATAAGGTTCATTATTCAATACCACCAAACTATCACTTGCATCTGGGCTTCCATTTGGTCTGCACTGTGCCTCAAAAATTAACTGTAGGTAATATTTTTTTTAAAACATAATTTAAAAAAATATCTTTCCGTAGGTACTTTGTTACGAAGTATACACAAAGCAAAAAGCCAACGTCACGCGGTGTTCCCAGGCGGTCACCCATCCAAGTACTGACCGCGCCCGATGTTGCTTAACTTCGGTGATCGGACGAGAACCGGTGTATTCAACGTAGTATGGACGTTGGCGAAGGCAGAGTCGAATTTTACGAATTCAACAAATTTTAAACTTGAAATTATCTGAGTTCTTACTATGTTTTTATTATTTCGTACTGTGAACACAAAACGTATTCATAATTAAAAGTTTCCCATCACATCTAGGTTTTCAGATAATGCGCCTGGAAAAAATCACGTTTGTTTTACAAACCCTAATCTTCAATGATGAAAACCAAAATTTTACGGACTGACTGGCACTTCTTTTACACTGGGACTCAGGAGATCATCATGATTAAAATAAATTGGTTTTGAAGTGTCTCCCTTTAAAAATAACGGTAAAATCGTGAAGACTGATTTGGAATAAAATTCGCAACTTTTATGCTCAAATTGGGATTTTTGGTTACACGCACGTGTTATTTTGATGATCAGTAAATAAAATAACGTGAAAACAGTATTTAAAACGTATCAGTTTTTTTAAATTCAAATTCATTTATTTCAATCCATTTTAGATCATAACATTCACATTAAATTTCAATTAAAATAAATATACATGAAAACAATCGCGATGCGCGCGATGTTAGACCAGAACTTGAATTAAAAACTAAATAAAAAAGTCGTTTTCTCTGCTTTTAAATGTGATATAAAAATAAAATGTTCGCAGATATGTTTCAATAGGCATCCTGATTACTAACTAATGTAAATCAAATTAGATATTTTTTTAGTGTTGACTAGTGTAATTGTTATGTAGGTAGTACACAGGTGAATTTTTATGTGTGCGTGGAAAGCCAAATCCGAAACTACTTTATGGAATATCGAAAAACACTGAAAGGAGTCTCGAGACCGATTATGATGAAAAATAAGACTACATAAATGGATATTTGAAAATCGGTATTCCTAGCCAGGAATCCAACTAGGATTTTAAAAAAAGCACCCTGTATAATTACACCATCCGAAAGTCGCTGATAAGGATAAAATTCTGGGAAGTAATAACATATGGCAAACTAATGGGGGCTCTCACCAAAAATGACGTTGTTGCCACAGATACGCGATTAGACCAAGGGTGGCCTTTGGCGCTTTAATTTGGTGGACGAGGACGGCACACTCGACTACCAGAGTCCACCACATCGTACCTACCTACATTAAGATAACAAAACAGTCAGCTACTGGAGTACACTTACCTTAGTTATGTATTTATTCGCTAAGTGAAAAATGTATGTTCTTTTAGAATAAATAAAGAATCTTTAAGCCCAATTCAAATGCCTCCCCTACTCTTGTACATTCAGCAGAAGCCAGTACTAGCGCCATCAGGCTAATGCACCTGGGCATATGGGGTAATAACCATATTAGCCCTAGGAAACAAACTGGCAGTAAACGAATTTTGGAGTGCCACCTCGCCTCGAGAGTATCTGCAGCCAAGTGGCACAGTGGATACTTAGGTAACGTACACCGCAGACGAAAATTCGACAGGTATCGATAGCCCATATTCACTCTTGCCCATTTCTACGTGGATTCGCCAGAGATCAACTGAACTTCATAACAACAAATGGTCACGGGCTACAGACAGTAGGCAGTCAAAAATGACTATACCGAATGAATCTATATAGATAAATAGCTCGTTCCTGATCAACCAAAATGGACTGAAGAGTCACTTTATTACTGGTCTATTATTATTTTACTGAACTGTAAATGATGACGTCCAAATGACCTAATTGAAATAAACGTTTTGACTTTGACTGAATGAGACACTACAACTACTACTAACATGTTCGGCAATCTTTTTTTTCTTATGTTGAAATATCCAACAATTTATAAAATTCAGATCCTTGATAAGGTTTACATAAAAATACTATTTCATGAAAACAAACATTATGACACTGAAATTATATGAATTTATTCGTGTACCTAATCAATACCTAATTGAAATTGAAATAAAAGGTTGATTAATTACTTATATTCGTTTAGTTTTGTTATTCATTTTTAAAATGGGCCGGATAATTGCATGCAGTCGTATTATTGAAAATGGCTGACTTTTCTAAATGAAGTGTTGGAAATATGGTTCGCTTGCGCCTGGTGGTGTAGGTGACTAGGTGCTCGACTTAAAAATGTAAGTAACTAGTACAGAACCTACACATTAAGCTTGAACATCTGTCAAATTTAATTGATTTTTCAACTTTATCGCCACAGCATTAGGTTCAAGGTTGATTGGGAAAATTTTTCAGTTTCGGGTAGCTTGATGTGCTGGCGTCTGTACATTACGCTGGAGCTATCGAAGAGTATTCAGAAAAAAAAACAAAATGAAATAAATAATATTTGTTTTTAATCAACCAGATTAAAAGCAACAAAAAGCCAACGTCACGCGGTGTTCCCAGGCGGTCACCCATCCAAGTACTGACCGCGCCCGATGTTGCTTAACTTCGGTGATCGGACGAGAACCGGTGTATTCAACGTAGTATGGACGTTGGCGAATGCTGTGTCGAATTTTACGTTTTGTATCATGGAAATGGATGCTGTCATTTTATTCGAATTGGAACTTTGCAGACACGTGTTTTAAAATAAAATACAGACTCGAAGCAAACACACAATGCTCTTTTTCCGGGAGGGTTAAAAGCAAACATGTCTTCAACACCCCAATCTCCATTAAATGCATAGTAACAGTCAGAATAGCTGCATAGATAATAAACAAATTGGATATACATATATGTATACATATATAAGCTCAGTGCAGACTCGAGAGGTAAATTTTTATATTACTAAAGATTAAGTATATTTTTGAATGGCTCTAAAAAATCAAACTCCACTCAGAGGTTAAACTAAGTATTTCCTGTTGTTATTGTATAAATATCATGTAGGTATGCGCTGAAAAAATAAGCAAAAAGCCAACGTCACGCGGTGTTCCCAGGCGGTCACCCATCCAAGTACTGACCGCGCCCGATGTTGCTTAACTTCGGTGATCGGACGAGAACCGGTGTATTCAACGTAGTATGGACGTTGGCGACAGCAGAACTCAAATAGTCGATCGGTATCAACATGAATTATGACGTCATAACTAACCTATTATCTTCAGGCAAGGACATTGACCGACAGGTTTTTCGGTTCGCTTCATAGATCCATCTCTCGTGTATCGCGACTAAGGGTTTCACGTTGACGCTTGCAAGAATATCATCTTCTACTTTATACTTGAGGAGGTTCCGATCTTGGTTGTGTGACTTCAGAGAACAAGTCATGCGGTCTCTAACATCGTCACATTTCAGTGAGGTGAAATCTTGAGGTGGGTTTATTCTGTAAAATAGAAATAAATTCATCAACTCATGTTGTAAAGATTCATGCTGAAATATAGTGTTTGTGCAAAAACGTAAATTAGCGCCATCTATGATTGTGGTCGCGGACTTTATCCGCACACAGCAACAGAGTTGCCTCGTTAGTTCTAATTTAAGCCGCATGATCAACGCGACGCCACCAGTCGCTTCTAGCAACGCAATGTCTTTGTATTTTCTGCAGCCCTAGTACTCTCAACTCGGGAAACGAGTCGTCGGTCGTTGCCGTGTCGAGCGGTGAACCCGACAAGCGGTTCTGTCGGCATGCTTAGGTATCAGCACTATCAGCCGTTAATACTATTATGGTATACTTTTTGCGATTTGATCGAAGAACATCATATATAAATATTATATTTATATAAGTATATGTATATATTATACTTTTGTGTCACATAGGTACATAGTATAATTTCGTTATTTATCATCAATTAACTCGTTTGCTACATATTTTTCACATGAGTTATTCTTTACTTGCCCTATTGCTACAAAATTCTGATAACATTTTATGTATGAATGACGTCATATACAGCTATAATGATGGACGCTAAGATACTGTTCGTAGTTTTAGGATAAGTGAATGCCAACGTCCATACTACGTTGAATACACCGGTTCTCGTCCGATCACCGAAGTTAAGCAACATCGGGCGCGGTCAGTACTTGGATGGGTGACCGCCTGGGAACACCGCGTGACGTTGGCTTTTTGCCATTTTCGCATTTTTTTGTTAAAATAATGAACAAATTGTGCAGACGCCAGCACATAAAGCTACCCGAAACTCAAATTATCTCAATCAACCTTGAACCTAATGCTTCAGCGATATAGTTGAAAATCAATCAAAGAAATTTTACAGATTGTTGTAGTTTGATGTGCTGGCAACAAAAAGAGCTTTTATTAAATTACACATAACTAGCTCAGAAAATAAAACGCAGGATTAAACTTCTTTAAATTAAATAATAATGTAGATGAGTTTTTCTTTTTTAACATTAAAAAAAATGTTTCTTATGTCATTTTTCTTCATAAATACAACTTTTGTTTTTGATTATTTATTAATTTATTTTATTGAACTTCAAAAACCATACCAAAGAAAAAAAAAGTAAAACGCCAACGTCACGCGGTGTTCCCAGGCGGTCACCCATCCAAGTACTGACCGCGCCCGATGTTGCTTAAACTTCGGTGATCGGACGAGAACCGGTGTTTTCAACATGGTATGGACGTTGACAGTTTCAAGGTTGAATTAGTTGACTACTCTCGAACTGTTCAAGAGTGACATGATGACGTCAGAGACAATGAATCAGGGAATTTTATGAAAGGAATGGTTACTTCCACAATAAAGAATCTGTTACTTATAACAAATTGAACAAAGTTGAGATAAATACTACAGAGTCGTCTTTTTATCGACAAAAGAATCCTTCAACAAGTTTTATCGAGAAAGGTAAATAACATACTACATATAAATGCCCACGTTTTGTATTACCGTAAGGGGTAGGCAGAGATGAAATGCACCGTTTTATCGCCAACTTTGTGTCCATGGTTCCGAACGTCCGATTGAAAAACGGACCATAGATAGGATCACTCGGGTGTCTATCTGTCACAAATATTTTTTTTTAATCCCAAGTAGGTAATAGAGTAACTCATTTACTATCAAAAAGGCAAATGTCCTGATTCTGGCCGCGAGCCGATATCTCTAGTGTTTGGTCATGCTGATAAATAATATTTTTAAAAAGTTCTTACTTCTTTAATCCAGTAAAGCTGTCTCTGATCACAGTGTCGATACTCTCTGGAGTTACTGGCTGTTGTTGGTCATTATTGTCCAAATTATTGGCAGCAATATCACAAGATGTGTTCATTGGCGTCGTGGGAGACTCGGAAAATGAGTCCGTCATATTTTTCAGATCTATAAGTGTAATGGTTAATGATTAGATATTGCATGCAAATGGGACAACTGAAGGATTTCTTAAAGATGAGGTTAGAATTGAACTGAGCACTTAGTTTTTGTGTCACCTAATTCTAATATAATAAAGAAACAAAATCTAAACTAATAGCTTTTACTACGGACTGAGGATAAACATTGCCATACAGGGCAATGCCACCAGTCTTTTGGGCTCACTTCCAGTCGACACCGATGGGACGATTTTTTGACGCCATATTTTAGTTAGGAGTAAAGTTAGAGTTAAAATATTATTATTTATAAAGAGAGAAAAATATTTATTTTGTTTTTAAATACCTAGTAAAAGGAAATATCTAAAAGTAATAATCATATTCAAAATAAATATTACTTACTCATAGAAAGCGACACTATTGCTAACAGTAGGCTACTTAATAATCTGGAATCCGCGGGTAAATGTCATTTTAACGACATTAAAATCTTTAAATTGAATCGTCACATTTGCCTACCTTCTTTTTCTGGCGTTACAGGACCTTGAGTTTTTTCTGAGGTCTTCAAATCTCCGGACAACCACGCATTCTTCCTAAGTTTATTACTGCGAGCAATAGGCGTAGTCGGTAAACTATAGTTCTTTATATCAAAGTTATACGAAGACTTTTCATTACTATTCCTTTCTTTTAGCAAAGGTTTGATCGAATCAAAGTTGAACTCAGGAACTTTTATGTGAAGCGGTTTATAAGATTTCGGAGTGAAACTTCTACTGAGTTTTGTATTCGGGCGTTCAACGCTTTGGTCCTTCGTACTATCGTCGATTGCAAAGTTAACAGTACGATTCGGACTGAAAATGCTACAGTATTCAGTAGAATCACTCCTGTGCAAACTGCCTGGAGTATCCATTTCCTTGATCCTAGCTTTTAGTTTAGCTATAGGGGTAGAACAAGCACTGGAGAAGTCTTTTTCTGGAATATGTTCGTATCTTATTAGTGGGGTGTGATCGTTTTGATCATCGTCGGAAATGAAGCACTTTTCTGCGACGGACATTGTGTTAGCGCGAGAATTTCTTATGGTTTCGTAGAGCGGGCTCGCGTCGCTTTTGCTGCATTCCTTTTCGCTTTCGGTGGAACTTTCTTGAGGGTGGTGGATCACTGCCTTGTGTTCGACGTGCTGCGGGCTCAGACACTCGGAGTCGGTGGGAGAGGTGGTGTCCCAAGCTGTAGAACTGAATGTCGACCTTTTGGTGGTCAAACGAGCTGGAATAATTATGTAGCCAAGATCGTCCAGATTACGCTGCAACATAAAATAATAACATTTAAGAATGTCTTACAGTAAGTATTAAGAAAATATTTATAAATATAGTAGGAAAAACAAAACATCAAAAAGCCAACGTCACGCGGTGTTCCCAGGCGGTCACCCATCCAAGTACTGACCGCGCCCGATGTTGCTTATCTTCGGTGATCGGACGAGAACCGGTGTATTCAACGTAGTATGGACGTTGGCGAATGCTAAGTCGAATTTTCCGTCCAAAAGTTACAAGGGTTTCCTAACGACAGTCAATAGTGCACTTTATTGGTAGCGTCATAAAGTGCAAAATTCAACAAAAATAAATATTCAAATCAATCCACCCACCCCTACTGGGGTGTTAGTATTTTAAGCACCTTCAATAAAGTCTATTGTTCCGTATCATTTGAAAATTCGCTGCCTCCTCAAACAACGCTCAACCTGGTATTGAGGCACAACACACATAAAATACTCTTTGCTTTTGAGTTCTTTTTTGAAATGCGCTGAGCCTCAAATATTAAAACTAAGCCATTGCCTTTTTTTGTTGAAAATTTAATCATTTTTATATGTAACGCGATGTTATAGTGAGAAAGTTTTGAGTTGTTGCTGTTGTGTTGTCTGTGTTGAATAAATGTTTTCTATATATTTAATATCTTTACTAAAACTCTTTTTAATATCTTTATTGTAACAAAAAGCAAAAAGCCAACGTCACGCGGTGTTCCCAGGCGGTCACCCATCCAAGTACTGACCGCGCCCGATGTTGCTTAACTTCGGTGATCGGACGAGAACCGGTGTATTCAACGTAGTATGGACGTTGGCGAATGCTTAGTCGAATTTTCCGTCCAAAAGTTACAAGAGTCTCCTAGCAACAGTCAATAGTCCACTTTATTGACAGCGAAATAAAGTGCAAAATTCAACAAAAATAAACACTAACATCAATCCGCCCGCTCCTAGGGTGTTAGTATTTTATGCGCCTTCAATAAAGTCTATTATACTGTATCATTTGAAAATTCGCCGCCTCCTCAAACAACGCTCAACCTGATATTGAAGTTTGTTATTCAATAACACAAAAAATACTCTTTGCTTTTGAGTTCCTCTTTGAACTGCGGTGAGCCTCAAATATTAAAACAAAGTCATCGCCTTTTTTTTCTTGAAAATTTAATATTTTTTATATGTAACGCGTTGTTATAGTGAGAAAGTTTTGAGTTGTTGCTGTTGTGTTGTCTGTGTTGAATAAATGTTTTCTATATATTTAATATCTTTACTAAAAATCTTTTTAATATCTTTATTGTAACAAAAAGCAAAAAGCCAACGTCACGCGGTGTTCCCAGGCGGTCACCCATCCAAGTACCGACCGCACCCGATGTTGCTTAACTTCGGTGATCGGACGAGAATCGGTGTATTCAACGTTGTATGGACGTTGGCATGTTACATCGAATTTCACATAAAAAAAGCTTCCAAGGGTTTCTTTATGACATGGTTTAATAAAGGGTTTCTTTATGACATGATTCAATAATAGACTTTAATCCCATGAGCATAAAGTGCTACATTGTACATTGCAGACATCAAACCAACCCAAGGGTGTTTTCGGACGCGCTCATGTGCGTGTTTGTTTGTATTTTATGCACCCACAATAAAGTCTATTATTCAATATCATCAGAACATTCTCAGGTCTTTCCTCCTCTCAGTCAACGCTCAACTTTAATAAGGTTCATTATTCAATACCAAAAACTACTATTTGCTTCTGGGTTTCCCCTTTGGTCTGCGCTGAGCAACAAATATTAAGGACAGACTATTTTTTTTTTAAATAAAAATTTTAAACTTAATAATTATTACATTTGACGTAGAAATACTTGTAAAAAGCCAACAATTGCAACAAAATGCAAAAAGCCAACGTCACGCGGTGTTCCCAGGCGGTCACCCATCCAAGTACTGACCGCGCCCGATGTTGCTTAACTTCGGTGATCGGACGAGAACCGGTGTATTCAACGTAGTATGGACGTTGGCAATTACTGTACCGAATTTGCCGACCAAAACTTACAAGGGACTTGGAAAAGTGCAAAAATATAAATACGGACATCAATCCGCCACTAGGCTGTTTAAGAGCGTTCACGTGCGCGTTGTGTTTGTATTTTATGCACCTTGTTTGACAATCCAATACCGCAAATTTAACCTTTGCTTCTGGGTTCCCCTTTGGTCTTCAAAAGAGAGACACGTATTAAATGTAACATACCAAATTTGTCCTGAACGTGTTACTCTTATTTTTATTTTACATTCGAATTGTAGCTGAGTATGTATTGTATATGAGTATTATGAAAAATAAATTTAAAAAGCCAACGGTACACAGTGTTCGCAGGCGGTCATCCAGAAATCTAAGTATTGAATTGTTAATTTTCAAATAGGTAACCAGCAAAATTTCAAAAATGGCGCCTATTGAGCAGGTTCTCCTCTCTGACTGTTAATGAAACGCGTCGCTTTTCGCGCATGTTCAAGACATATATGCTGGCTAGTATACAACCGATTTCAACTGATGTTAAACACTGTAATATTTCTGTCAGTTTTATCAGAAAGTTGGACTTTGAGCTGTATCTGACTAAATTTAAAGTTTTTTTTCAATGCATGGATAGACTTGAAAGTTTGTATGAAAAACCGTGGTGGGTATTACTGGGTATGTCACCGGAAAATTGCAGACATTTAAACTCTTACACAACATTTAAAATCTTTATTTGATTATAATTTCTCGATATCATCATCTGCCTAGCCTATTCCCAACTATATTGGGGTAGGCTTTCAGTCAAACCGGATTCAGCTGAATACCAGTAATTTACGTGGCGCGGCTGCAAACCAGACCACCACAACCCATTAACTGGGTAACACGATACTCCTTGGCAAGACTGGTGTCAGATTATCTGGCTTCGGAATATCCGTTACGACTGCCGAAGATCTACAAATGACAGCCGGGACCAACGGCTTAACGTGCTTTTAGGAGTCTCGGAATGTTAAGATGGTCACCTATCCACAGACCAACCTTGGCAAGCGTTGCTTAACCTTGATCGACCCGTACGGATGTTACTCTTTTAGCCACGTGCGATAATTTCACGATATATTATGAAAAAATAGTTTTGTATATTATATAATAAATCCTTTCCAAATTCAATAGTTTCCAATAGTATACCCGTGTCTTATCAAAAAAAAAATATGTTTACAATTCCACGCGATATTTTACAATTTTCCGGTGACAGGTACTTATAATAAACATTATTAACAAAATAAGAAATTGATTGGTATTCAATTGTTTGTTTTTGGGAAAAGTTGCAAAAAGCCAACGTCACGCGGTGTTCCCAGGCGGTCACCCATCCAAGTACTGACCGCGCCCGATGTTGCTTAACTTCGGTGATCGGACGAGAACCGGTGTATTCAACGTAGTATGGACGTTGGCGAATGTTGAGTAGAATTATTCGTTTAGTTTCAAGTTTGTGACGTCATTACATGTTTACACCGGAAACGTTTGGCACTTGCGCAGTGCGATGCAAACTTTGAAGGGTTTGATTATAGAATGCAGCCGCCGTAAATTTATAACAATAATAATGTACCTCTAACATTATAAAAAGAAACTTACACAAAACATGGAAAAGTAACTTAATGGTTTATGACGTCTCGCGGTTTCACCCGCGTAGTTCTCGTTCCCGTGGGAGTACGGGGATAAAATATAGCCTAAGTTACTCGCTGATAATGTTAGCTTTCCAAACGTGTAATCGGGCACACCATTTAAGCCTGGAGGTTTAATTAGTTTGATTTACTTGTAAAATTTTTCAAATCGGTCCAGTAGTTTTATAAGTTTATTCGTTACATACAAAAATCTTTCCTCCTTATAATATTAGTATTGACTAGCTGTTGCCCGCGACTTCTTACGCGCATGTCCCGTTTTTTTCCCGTTTCCGTAGGAATTTCCCGTATAGCCTATAGCGTGCATTCCTCATGAATGTGGCTATCATATACAAAAATAATTTTAAACTCGGTTCAGTACTTTCAGAGTTTGCCCCTACATACAAACTATCCCTCTTTATAATATTAGTATAGATAACGCAATGAAAAGCCAACGCCACGAGGTGTTCCCAGGCGGTCACCCATCCTAAGTACCTACCTACCATGTAGGTTTTCATTTTAATAAATAAGTACATTTTATTAAAATAAAAACTTATTTCACTGGCATATTTTTCACTTATTTACACTCAATATTGTTACATAGAATGTCCCAAAGTTTCCCCTATATCATAGCATTAAATAAAGTAATTGTTTTAATATAAGGCCTATAACGCACTAGCGGTTGGCCGCCATGCGGCGTGCCGTTGCGGTAGGCCGCACATCGATTAGTACATGAAACCGCACGATAACGACGCACTGATTTGCGGCCAGCCGTCAACCGCTCCGGTTGTTCCGGAGCTGCGACGAGCCGCGCCGGTTGAATGATGCGGCGCGCCGCATCCCCACCACGCACTCGGCGCGGTAGTCGCAAACGCCGCGTCCCGCCCGCCAGTCCGTCGTCGCTTGTTTCACGCGCTAGACACTACTCGTGCGCGTCATGGATTTTGATACAGAAAAGTTCATTTTAGAAATAAAAGAACGCCCCGCAATATGGGATAGCAAATGCGCTGATTATGCAGACAGAAATAAAAAGTTAAAATGTTGGGAGGAAATGATTAATATATATGCAAAGGAAGATGATACATCGGAAGAAAAGAAAGAACTCGGTAAGTTACGTTATTTATTAATCATGGTTACAATGTTACAATCATCATACCTACTTTTTATTCCCAATTTCCTGCGATTTTGCGGATTAATGCCATTATATTTACTTATATATATTTATCTTGCCATTCCAATTTACCTTCATGTTCAAAATACTGAGCGAAAGAGTCACGAATTCTTTCAGCGATATTATTACCTATTCGATTATATGTTCTCTGAGTTTCTGGTACATCAGGCGGCATGTAACATGTTAAAGTATCTTCATAGTTATAACCGTCTCTGTCTCGAACGTAGTTATGCAAAATGCAACATGCTTTGATGATATCAGTAGCCAAACTAATATCCACATTTAAAGGTCTATGGAATATACGCCACTTATTGCTCAGTATTCCAAACGAACATTCGACATATCGCCGTGCTCTACAATGCCGATAATTATATATTCTCTTAGTAGTGTTTAAATTAGTATTTTTTGGTTTTGCATAAGGTCGCATTAAGTTCGTGGATAAGGGAAAGGCTTCATCGCCTACTAAAACATATGGCATTGGAATAGTATTTACTTGTGATATGGGTGTTGATTCTGGTATCTCAAGTTCTCCTGCTATCATTTTTTTGTAAAAGTTAGAGTGTTGATAAACTGCTGAGTCTCCAAATTTGCCACAAGCACCGACATCTATTGTTATGAATTTGTAGTTGCTGTCGCATATAGCCATCAGTATAATGGAAAAGAACTGCTTATAATTGTAGTACATGGATCCACTATGGCACGGCTTTATTACCCGTATGTGTTTCCCATCTATAGCCCCAATGCAATTCGGAAAATTAGCTCTTTTAGAGAAACCCTTTGCAATATCTAGCCATCCTTGTTGAGATGGCTTCGGTAAACAATATTCTTTTAACAGTAACCATATTGCCGAACATACTTCACGAACAAATTCAGCTATTGTACTCGCACCAATTCGAAATGTGTAATGTAGTTCAGCGAATGTACATCCGGTTGCCAAATATCTAAAAACATAATTATTTATTATTAATTTAAATGGTTATTGTTACAGGTAAAGTACTTATGAAAAAATGGCGGAATATTAAAGATAGTTTTGTAAAAGCTTCGAAAAATATGAAAAACATGAAAAGCGGTTCAGGTGCCAAACATAAAAGCCCATATACCTATTATAATATTTTATTATTCTTAAAGGACTCTACTATGGTAAATGAGACAGAGTCAGACATTGCCAACAATCTTTCCCAAGACCATGATGGCCCATATGAAACATCACAGAATGTAGCTAATCAGAAAAAAAAGAAAAAAAGTAATAATGAAGACGTTATTGGACAACAATTGGTATCAGTATTGAACAAAAACTTGGAGTATAAAAAAGAAATGGAAAATGACGAAGACAAGTTGTTTTTGTTATCCCTTTTAAGGGAGTTCAAAAAAATTCCAGAATCCAATAAATTGGAAGCGAGATGTGAAATCATAAGAGCTATTAGAAATGCTCAACAACCATCATTTCATTATAGTTATCCTAATACGCAATTTGATCGAGGGTATCGAAACCATATGTATGAAAGTGAATATGCTGGAAGAGGATATCAAACACTTGATAGTGACTACACTGACCGAGGGTATGAGAGTAGACTCAATAATAGAGAACCCACAACTACAGGTTACCAACACCGTCAAAATCTACCAGGTACATCCACGCACTCAATGGATACAACTGAAGAGGCAACTCAGGAATCTGCTAGCCAAGACGACGCTTCGTTGATGTCTGAATTGTTTAATTCACCGTAGATTTTTTGTTAATGTGATTCTATTTCTATGTGCCTTAAATAAATGTGATTCAACTTAATATATTGTTTTCTTACCTGATGGTTATAATGAGCTTTTCTTCCGGGGATATAGACATCCGAAATCGTGTATCCTGGCCACGAATATTTAAATATAGTTTTGTTAATAATTCTTCATACGATTTTACTGACATCCTAGTGTATCCAAAGAACTTATCTTCAAATTTCTTTAGGTTTGAAATAAAAATATTAAACTCTTTGCCGTCATGTCGTGTCACCAATAGAGGATGTATCCAAAATCTATGTTTATTTTTTTGACGATATTTTCTACGATGATATAAATAAATGACTGCCGCAACTTCCTCAACGTCCATCATGTGCAATATTTCTAGAAGCACTGACGATTGCGGCAGACCGCAGTGAGCCAAGACCATACGGTTAGCCGGAATACGGCGTGCCGTTACGGCTGACCGTATATACTGCGGCCTGCCGCATCGGCATACCGCATCGCGGCAGGCCGCTAGTGCGTTATAGGCCTAAGTCAGTTCCTAGATGTCATGTTTAGTCTTCAAATAAACAAATCTATAATGCGTACACCTATAATGCGGATTTGATAAATAATTTTCACTAATTGTCCTTGTGAAGTGTGTGTATGTGCCTTTATATTATTTAGTACCTAAGTATGCTCCTTTGGATTTATGTCTCATGTTATTGCTTACGTTGCGCTATGCATTACTTGTATACACTAATGTAATGTTTACATTGATTATACTACTCCTATGGGAACCGAGCAGTAGCCTTCTTATTTTATACCCGACCTTTTTACATACATCTCATGGCGATCGTGACAGGACCCACCAATTTGAGTAAAATGTATCACTGTTAGTAGTCCACATTGTTTCGTAAAACATTTTTATGTTCATATGTATCAGCATTTAAACAGTTTAAGCTTGGGAAGAAAAAAATCTTATTTATTCTCACATGGCGACTTTACCTCTAAATATCTCGACAACGCAACGTCACACTTTAGGGCGACATTTTGTTATTTAAGTGACTTCTACCCATATTTCATCATGAGCTGCAATAAAAAAAAATGGCGGCTGGTGGCTTTTCCAGCCCCCATACAAAAATGTTTGAACCCTTTTACCTAACACATAATAATTAAATAAGTTAATAAATTATTTCTGAAGTACATACTACACAAATATAAAATAAAGCTGTCAATGATAACATTGGCAATAATAACTGCTCTTATTTCGTGTCAATGTGTCGATTGTTTTATTCAATGAATTCAGAAAATAAAATACTGTGCCCTGTACCTATTCTGTGACGTCATGCTATTAAAAATGGCTGACTATTTTGGATGGAACGTTTGAAAGACGGTTCGCTTGCGCGGTGCGGTGTAGTGCCTGACGAAACATAAATAACTGGAATATTCCGCTAGAGCTATCGATCGGTAAAACATTAAAAAGTAGATAAACATAATGATTTAACTTTTTCAAAAGCAAAAAGCCAACGTCACGCGGTGTTCCCAGGCGGTCACCCATCCAAGTACTGACCGCGCCCGATGTTGCTTAACTTCGGTGATCGGACGAGAACCGGTGTATTCAACGTAGTATGGACGTTGGCGACTGCTGTATCGAATTTTACGTAAAGTATCAGGAATGGAATGACGTCGTTCAACTCGACATTATTTCATTAGATTTGGAGCCACGTTATGTAAAATAAATCGTTATCGTTTGTGTAGAGATTAGATATGTATTTATATTTGGCACTAAAGTTTTGGCGGGGTTTTCATTCATTTCATATTTTTTTTAAGGTGAGAAAGTACTCATGAATAAAATCAACCAGCTTTATGGGATAAAGTGTGAAGTAAAAGAAATAAATACTGCTATTTCCTAAATTTTAGTCATACGAACATATAAATGCTTCTAATGAGAAGCCGTTTATTTTTTTTCCAATATTCCATAGTTGATCCTTTAATAAAAGTTGTTTTTTTCCGGTGACATAAACACACCCACGGTGCAGGAAAAAATCCTAGTGTGGGAAAGTTTGTTTTTATTTTTAACAAAATGGTATAATTTCACATTACATAATTATGTTAGTTTTTAAAACCGACTTGCGTAGGAATTTATGCCAGAGCTGATTTAACAGTTCTCCAGAAATGTAAATTAGATTTTTTTTTACACATTCAATCTGTAAATATTTCTTTTTTATGTCTTATTTGTTAGTTGTTATATGTGAAGTTACGAGTATTACGATCATAGAGAAAAATCGAACTTGCAACATAGTATCGATATGTTTTCCACCCGTCTCCTTTCTCCTTTTAACTGTCGAATGATGATTTCAGTGTCAGGATGCTGTAACTCTAAATGCACCCCGAATTTGATGTGAAAAATTACGTAACTACATTAATTTCCGGTGAGTGGTATTCAAGAGCACTTGTATTAAACCCGCCAAACGAAAGATCGCGGTGGAGTTAAAATAAAACCTGTATTACAGTAGAAAGTCATTACTTTTCCGAATCATTATCGGAAAATAACAATCAACTAATCACTATAAATAGCAAAAAGCCAACGTCACGCGGTGTTCCCAGGCGGTCACCCATCCAAGTACTGACCGCGCCCGATGTTGCTTAACTTCGGTGATCGGACGAGAACCGGTATATTCAACGTAGTATGGACGTTGGCGTTTATAATGTTGAATTTTAGTTTGACAATCGTTGTACTAAGAAGTTTGTATAGAAATTATTTACCTTCACATTCTGTAGTGTGTTTTGCAGCGTTTCCAGATCTATCCGCTCATGACGCTGAAGTGTTAGTCCAGATTCAAGTAAGGACAGTAAGCATCCTGGGTAGGTGCCATCTTTTGGTAATGGTATGCCGGTTTTCCATAGTGTGTATTGTTCTTTCAATTTGTCGTACGTGAAGTTTTTCCAAGGCAAGGCGGCTGGAGATAAACAAAAAAAAATATTTCAAGCCCGGATATTTCGTTAGTCTATTATAAAAAGATTAACAATCGGCAAATCTTTTGCATATCTTAACTAATAATTGTATTAAAGTAAAATTATGTTTTGTGTAAAAGAGAGATTATTTGCTGGAAGAACTGGTTTAGGCAAATCTGTCACGGATGGAAAGCTACACGATCGCTTATTGGCTTTTTTATCTAAAAAAAATGTAGTTCTTGTGGGATACGCTACGGGAACGAAGCTGCGGATAAATCTAGCGACTTTCTTAGCTATAAGACGGTAAATGCAACTTGTGGCTTCAATAGTAGTAAACCCGAGTTAGTTCGGGGTTTTAGTTTATTACGGTTTTCGAAAGATTACCTTTTTTTTTTGTTTTGTCAAAATCTACTGAACCCAGAATCTATTGATCTATGAACACGACAACTGGGCTAGCTAAAACAACTGCCAACGGCCCATGCCATGAATATCCGAGGTCTATAAAATAAGTTACAAACTGCTCCAGGGCATGCCATTTGTATCGTTCTTCTATAATATAAGTTGACTTACCATTACACCCCTCCCATAGTACAAGACAGAGAGAATAGACGTCACTCTTGGAGCACGGATGCACCAGGCCCTCGTCGTCCGGTACGAACAACTCCGGCGCATGCCATCTGTATCGGTCGGATTGCTGGTACATTTTGTAGTCCTTCGGAGTGGCATTGGACGTGATGTAAGTCTCCGATGGATGCTTTGATATAAGGGGCTCGAATTCTGCAACGTCTGATTCGCGGGTACCTGTCAAAACCATGTTGGATGTAAGCTTTGAATTTTTTACAAGTTTTGTTAAAAAGAAATGTGATCAATAAGACACTTTATTTTCAAATCCATAGAGTCCAAAATTTTCGAACGGTTGACCATAAAAAGGCGAACATGCAAGGGTTTCTAGGTCGACTACGCTCAAGACGGTACTAGAGGGGCCAGAGCCTGCCAGGGTTGCGAAATCTGTTCGAAAGAGTCACCGCGGCCCTGGAATGCAAAGGGCTTTAGAAGGAACACGGATGGGTTTTAGTCCGTAAAAGTCTGACACGCCCTTCCGCTCCACCCAGAGCGGAAGAATTCATTTGAAATCATCAAATGAATTCACATCCATAAATAAAAAAAAGAAGGTCGACTACGCTACGACTACAAGCAAGCTATTTTGCACTTTAGGACGACTGTCAAAAGATTTGATTTTCAATGTAGTATTTTCCATTTTAGTCGCCAATGTAGTAGAAAATACGTTTGAAATAAGTATTTTTTTAATATTGGTGCTTATTTCGAAAAAAAAAAGATTTATAAACTATTGGTACCTACCTACCCTTAAAAATAAAATGCAAAAAGCCGTCATGCGGTGTTCCCAGGCGGTTACTCAACCAAGTACTGACAAATTTCTTTAATTGATTTTCAACTTTATCGTTATACCGCATTAGGTTCAAAGTTGATTGGGAAAATTTGACAGTTTCGGGTAGCTTGTTGTGCTGGAGCCTGTACATTACGCTAGAGCTATGGAAGCGTAATAACTAGTAATAAGACAACATAAATAAAAAATAAAAAACAAATAAATATAACGATTGATTTAAAATACGAAAAACCAACGTCACGCGGTGTTCCCAGGCGGTCACCCATCCAAGTACTGACCGCGCCCGATGTTGCTTAACTTCGGTGATCGGACGAGAACCGGTGTATTCAACGTAGTATGGACGTTGGCGAATGCTCAGTCGAATTTTTCGTTTAGTATCAAGTTGGTGACGTCATTTGATAAAATTAATCAAAATCAATAATATTTTTGTTCATTTAGCTAACGCAGCGGGTTATAAGTAGTAGTTTGATTAAGGAAAGTAAATAGGTGAGAGCAGCAGGACGCCAATGCTACCGAATAAATGAAAGTTTTCTTCAATATAAAACGTAATAAAACTAGAAAACCGACCAAGTGCGAGTCGGACTCTTACACGAAGATTTTCGTACCATAAACCGAAAAAGACACGATTTTGTTTCGGTGCCCGGTTAATTTTTATAACTTGTTATTATTAGAGATCGGAATAGGTAGACTATATTTACCTAATGCTCGTGGAAGTAATCAAGTACATAGAGTTGATAATACCTCCCGGGATTTAAGAAATTGCAAATTACTTATTGCGCTTTTAATACATTTGAATAAAATTATTATATTGAAGAATCAATCATTTATGATTCCGCGATTTTACAGGAGGTATTATCAACTCTATGCTACTTACTTCCACGAACATTAGGTAAATATAGTCTACCTATTCCGATCTCTGGTTATTATAGAGGCAACAGAAATACACATTCTGTGAAAATTTCAACTGTCTTCCTATTACGATTCTTGAGATACAGCCCGCTAATAAATAGACAAACGGACGGGCGGACAGCGGCGGCTTAGTAATAGGGTTCCGTTGGTTAACCCTTCGGATAGGGCACCCCAAAAAATATTAATATTGTTGTGAAGTTGTTTGACTTTCTTTTTCCAAAAAACCACGTCCGATTATGCTTAACTTTGGTGATCGAACGAGAACCGGTGTAAACGTAGAATGGACGTTGCCGAATGTTACACCGAATAATTCGTTTACTATCTACTTCTTGTATGACGTTATTTACTGATCAAGAAAAACGAACTGATGTAAATTAACAAAAAAAAATGTGCGGAAAGTAAACATCCTTATCTGAAGGATAAAAATAACGCTGCTAAAAACCCGATCACATTAACTAGTAACAATAACAAGCAAAAAAAATAAAAATGCAAAAAGCCAACGTCACGCGGTGTTCCCAGGCGGTCACCCATCCAAGTACTGACCGCGCCCGATGTTGCTTAACTTCGGTGATCGGACGAGAACCGGTGTATTCAACGTAGTATGGACGTTGGCGAATGCTTAGTCGAATTGTATGTTAACTCGATACTTCATGACGTCATTTACAAGAAAAACAGAATCAGATCAGTTATTTTGTGGTACTAAAATTTTGTGTGTACTTTGTACGAACGGTAAAGCGCTGTTCATTCGGCGCTAAACCGTTATGTTAGTGTCTTAGTGCAAAAATGAAACATAAACTGAATGAATTATGGATCTGGTAGGTACATTTCAGACTTTTCTTGTTAGTAAATAAAATTTATGATAGCTGGGGCCCTGCTATGAAGTCTTAAGAGCGTTAACGTCGATTTTGGCTGTTCGACCCAAAAAGCGTAATTTTCAAACCATTATATCTCCACATAAAATGTATCTAACGAAAGTGTGGATTACTAATTATTGTAGGAAATATTTCACTCTAAAAATGTAGGTGAGAACATTTTTACATTAATAGAGTATTTTGTGAATTCTAACCAGATAAACGAACAGTGTTTTTTAAATTCCCTTCACAGTGGTCATTTCGAAGCTTGAAATATCAGAAACCAGTCATAAAATTTACAAACAAACAAACTTATTTAATTGTTCATATCCTTGAGCAAAAACCTACCAGAGATTTTTTTGATTTTCAGCTCCTAACATAGATAAATCAAACAATAAACAAAGTGAAATTAACAAGAAAAAGCGGTTGCTAAATTCATTATTTACTCCAATAAATCTTACATAATTTTACAAAATAAAGATGTACTATAATAGAAGAATATCTTCTTTACAAAATACGAAACAGCATTCAGCTTATTTAATTAAATTAAATTAATTACAAGTTTTTTAAAACTACTATAAAACTGTAAGCATAAATCGTTTCAAATCAGTCCGCCGCGAGGCCTTTCAGAGAGTGGACGTATCGCTCGGTTCTCTACGCGTGACCTCTCCTGACCCTTGGCGTCGAGTGAGTTTATAGTGCGACCTAACGATCTTGGTTTGGTAAGTAAAATATTTATTTAGATGATTGACAACAATATTTTTCGAAACAAGAAAAATTGTTTCAGATGCCATGGGGAATAAAAACAAAAAAACAACACTAGTTGTATCGAGGAAAAAGAAGAAATTGAATTTAGAGGCTTTAACTAAAGCTAGGGCTAAAAGGTTGGCATAAAATAATATTTTATAATACTTAATTTGCTATAAATAAGGTCCTCGTTTATTAACTTTTTCCTTCTAGGGGAAGATTCTACTGCTCAGATACATTTATTTTTCTATGCGACCAACATCGAAATCGCAAAAAAATACTTCCTCAAACTAAACCGTCGATTATCTGATACCAGTTTTTCTACAAGCTTTTTAGGGTTTCGTACCCAAAGGGTAAATACTAAATACCCTATTATGTACTAAGACTCCACTGTCCGTCTGTCTGTCACCAGACTGTATCTCATGAACCGTGATAGACAGTTGAGCCGGTTTTTTAACTTGCGATGTTTGTAAAGTCCGGCCGCGTCAAATTTGCCAAAGATGTAAACAACAATAGCCGCTCAAATTTGAATAAAATCAATGTACATCGATTTTAAAGAATTTTTATTTTAAGTAATGTTTGTTTTCGTCTAGTTAGCTCGGAGATTTCAATGTTGGTTGTACACTAAAGTTGTTGCATATTAGCGGAAAAATCGATTCGTAGAACCTTAGAATATTTTATAGTCTGGTAGTTTTATGCTCCTGCTGGTACTAATATGACCATAGCACTCGCCTTCTATCAATTTGCTACGCTCGCGTTGACTGAGGCCTGGCTAACATGTATTACCGGCTTACGACTTTTATTTACTAATACTGGTTTATGGTTATTATCAGGCATTGTAAAGAAAAAACATTTGTTGAGAGCTCGGAAGATGTTGAAATCCAAAATGAAGTAAAGGTAAAGCATTAGTAGCAATACTGTACTTTTAACAATATTTCATTCATATTTTATGTATGGCATTGCATCTAATTTATTTTTTCAGGACTTAGCCTCGTCTTCCCAAACCAGCTTCAGCCCAGAAGCAGCCGCGTCATCCCAAAATATAGAAGCGTCTGAATTGGTAATATAACTCTCCGATTAATACATTAGCATCCGATAATTGAGAAATAAAAAAGGAGAAATCATTTTAGGATTACACCGACTTATGAAGTTATTTTACTGATTTTAATGGTTATAATTTTGAAAATAGATAATTCTTACGCCCGCGACTCATACTTTAATCAACATAATTATAACCTAACTAGTTGAAATTTTTCAAACTAAGAATTTTTCAAATCGGACCAGTAGTTCCTGAGATTAGCGCATTCAAGTAAACAAACAAACTCTTCAGCTTTATATATTAGTATAGAAGTATAGATACTAACTTCTTCATCTTCTTATCGTGTGGGCGCAGTAAGGTCTAACGACATACTAACTTGCAAATTGCAAAAAACGTAAGAAAAATTTGTTTTTCGCGGGCTACCGTGGAGCAACCACCTTAAAGATGCTTCTTTATCCTTACATAGTAAAAAACATTACATTAACATACAACAAATTGAATGATTATTTTTATTGTGTTCGGTATTGCCAGGACAAGGTTTCTATGAAAGAAAGTTGCTGGGGCGGGCCGCTATCATTATTATAAACAGCATTTTCTTTTGTAGCTTTTGCATTTAAATTAGGGATTTTCCTATTACTGATTTCTTTTTGTATTATAAACGTTAGCAACTGATTTTTTGAGGTTTGCCGATGTGTGCCACACACAAGCCGGTGATCTTTCAAAGCCAGTAAAGGATTTTTTTTTTAAATCTACATACAAGTGCTGTAATGGTTATGAATAAATAATACTTTGATATTGAAATGTTTTATTTTGAAATAAATCAGAATCCTAACTAATCCATACTAATTTTACCTATAAATGCGAATGTGTGTCTGTCTGTTACCTCTTCATGCTTAAGCCTCTGAACCGATATAGATGAAATTTGGTATAGAGATTTTTTGAGTCCCGGGAAAGGACGTAGGATAGTTTTTATCTCGATATTTCCGTGGGATAATTTCCAACTTCCACGCAGGTGAAGCCGCGGGCAAAAGCTAGTAGGTACTTTATAATTTGCTAGAGTATGATCGTGACTTTGAACAACTTCAAAATGTCTTTTTATCAAATGGTCAAATTTCTGTCAAAATTCGTTCAGTAGTTTTTGTGAAAGAGTAACAAATATCCATCCAAATATCCATTTCATTTCATTTCCATTCCATTTCGTTTTTTAATATCGTTGTAGGATTTTACATTTGTACTACATTTCCAACTTTTCTCCCGTGATTTGTACTATACTTTATAAAGGATCCAAAATTGTCTCTTTGTTTCGCAAGGTTGTAATAAAAATAAGAATAGTAAATAAAAATCAACTGACGATTAAATAAGTATCATTAAACATAACTCAACGGATCAACATGGGTTAGTTTGACTATAATGACAGAGAGCGCACTTACTGTACGCACACATACACGCGCGCATCTGTGTGAGTGCAAGAGCACTGCAAATTACCTAAACTTGGTGGAGCGGATTTGGCGTGAATGCTCTTAAAACGATCATGATTCCGCTCTAAGAGGGAGACGGGGCTATACATAGCCAATAGCACTATCCCGTTTACATCATCGGAATTGGATGGCATTAGCACGTCATCGTAGGGCTCAAACGCATTGAAGCTGAATCAATAAAAACATTATCAGGCTTGGGACCAATTCCACGATGTCCAAATAGACGCTATTTACTGAATAAATAAAAAAAAAAACAGATTTTTATTAAATCAACATGCCAACAAAATCTAACCATAGGTACTGTATAGTATATTCTAAATTCAAATTCCCTATAGATAGAGAATTAATAATTTAGTAATCAGTATTTAAACAAATCATGCATCAATCAAACAAATATTGCAAAGCAAAAGGTGGGTTTATAGTACGTTTAGTTTTTATGAATATGGCTGCTTGTGTTTATGTTGGTTGGAGAAAGCTTTCAGACGCTAACAATTTATGTGACGCCTTCATCAATAAATGATAACGTTTTTACTTTATGTACATTTTACACATGTAGCACATAAATGCGGGTCTTTTTATACAAATGGTCCAAACTGTAACGGTTTACATAAAAAATCGTCTGGAAGCTGCTCAAAAAATCTAACGGTTAGTTTCATGTTTGTATAGTCTGTCTCACGTACATTTTGTAGGGCATCTGGCTCGTGAAGATGACCAATACAAACGATCTATTCTTTTAACGTCTAACTGTTAAAACCTAGGTGAAGTGAGATTTTTACAGAATAGCACTAACTACTGTACCTAGGTTTTTTTTGTTGGCGAAGAATTTTGTGACGTCCTAAAACGCATTGGGAGCTGATGACTCAGTCAAAAGTGTGATAACTGGAACACGCACGCCGTGAGGACAAGAACTACAGAAAAGTACAAAAAGGGCAGGGATGATAACAGTAGTTTTTTTACGAGTGACCTCTCTCAGTTCAACCTAGGAGGTTGTCGACTGCTTAACCGGACTCGTCTGTGGCGGCCTTAATATAAATATTAAAGACTCCAGCCAACGCTTATAAAAAAACTTAAAAACTAAGCGACTACACGCTAAGGGCACCCACTGTGGATACGGGCCTCGGCTTAGGCTGGGGGAGGACAGCTAGAGACGGGCTGGATCGAATTAGAATTATTATTATTTAACGGCGAGTTTATGACTACAGGGTCAGTGGTGCGGGCTGGCTCGAGCAAGGGTCGGGATGGACATAGGATGATGACAGTGGGACCTTACATCATGCCTTAATTCCCCGAAGGGCAAAGGATAGATTGGGTGGGGATAGACAGCTATACAATGTAACATTTTACATCTTAAGGGACTAACAACAATTAGTGACTAACCACACTTCCTGCCAGGGTTGCGAAATTTGTTCGATAGAGTCACCGCGGCCGTGGAACGCAAAGAGCTTTAGAAGGACCACGGATGGGTTTTAGTCAGTAAGAGTCCGACACGCCTTTCCGCTCCACCCAGAGCGGAAGAAGTCATTTGATGATTACCCATCCTTAAAAAAAAAAACACTTATTCAGCTCTGAATCTGAATAAATGTAGTTAGTCCCTTATTCAGCTCCATTCGCGTTACGATGAACGATTTTGGTGAATTTGTCTTCATTTTATACCTGTTTGCCGCAAAAACTGAATAGATGCGTACGCATCTCCATACAAAATCGTTGCTTTCTATGAACAGAGCTGAATAAGTGTGGGTAGTCCCTAATTCATCCGATAACATTATTCGGCAAAAAAACGGCAGTAAGCCATACATCTTTACGACCGTTTCATCAAATAACAGGCATTTCTATTACAATTAAAATTAATTTTTCCACCATTTGATTCTGATATGGTTATTTTTATCATCGTGCATCGCAACAGTCATGTGAGATAATTTGATTGCATGGAACGAGTGTGTTCTTTTTCTACACTGTCGAGCGTTAGAACGTAACATTATTTTTTTATTTATAAGTGACTGTCTTATCATAATGTTAGATATAATTTTAGCAAAATTAAATGCGTAGCCTTGAAGTTACATAGAACAATGAAAATGTACTGGTAATTATGCATGGATGCTTCCTTTGGCAAATCTTTTCTTGGCTAAAACAATGAGGTTTGAGTCTTTTTTCAGCCTGTTAATTAACGTGGCGACTATGCCTTATGTGTAGTGCATCTAAAGTTTATTGTGTGTAGTCACTGAATTGTAATAAAACTCGCTTTCATTGTGAGTTTGTAAAGGCAGTGTACCTTGAGCGAACATTCAACTTAGAACTAAGCGCACATTGAACTAGACCAACACATATTTTTAACCGACTTCAAAAAAAGGAGGAGGTTCTCAATTCAGTTGTATGTTTTTTTGTGTGTGTTTGTTACCTCATAACTCCGTTATTTATGAACCGATTATTAAACGTCTTTTATAATGCGCACAGCAAAGGAGTTGAACTCTCTGCCTGTGTCTGTGTTTCCGAACGCATACAACCCTAATCTCTTCAAAATTAGAGTGAACAGGCTTCTTCTGGGTAAGTTCGCTCCATCGTCGACTTTGTCTCTGGTATCTATGACCTAGACTAGAGTCAAGAGCAAACCCATATTAAATAAAAAAAAAATTAAGCGAAACGATTTACTTTTCTGTTGGTCCCAAGTTTTTTTTTGTAATAAATTTCGCAGATACTTCGCACCTAACGTACAGTGGTTACCGCCCTTTAGACAGCTGTAACATTAAAGGGGTTTACCGATGCGTTACTAGCAGAACAGACGAAGCTTAAATGTCTCACGTGTATATTACCGAACCGGAAAACTGTAATAATGCTTGGTGGCAAAATCCATTGCGACAGTACTACCGAAAAGTTCTTTGACAAGAATTTACTATGTCCATGTGTTACTTCAGAATCTCAGAGAACTTGCATTCAAAATTACACCATAATCAATTATGAATTTAGCTATGTAGTTTAAGTAGGTTTTTAACCAATGTAGTTTCAACTTTGTCATCTACGCCAGCACAGCTACCCGAAACTGTTAAATTTTCCCAATCAACCTTGAACCTAATACTTTGGAGATAAAGTTGAAAAGCTGTTAAAGAAATTTGACAATTTGTTTTAGCTTTGTGCTGGCGTCTGGACTATATTAAGTTAGTTATTACCAAACATGATATGTAATTATCAGAGATTCTAAATCATCTTTACAAGACAAGTGTTAAAGTAAAAGCGTAGCCCGCAAAATTCAAAATTTCATACGTTTTTTGAATTTCGCGGGTTATCCTGGCGCTTCCACCTTAACGAAACTCACCTTCAATATTAACATACTGCGGTTCAGGCGAGTAAATCTCATAAGGTTTCGGTACCCTCTTCTCCGGTTTCTCCAACTTGGCACAGGGGCCCACGTCAGCCAGTTTAGCAGCATCATGACTTGTGATCATCACACTGGTACTGCACAGTTCTGTGTGGAGGAAGCCTTGCATCCTCAGGAACACGAGAGCATTTGCTATGTCGAGGGCATATTGCACCGCGGTTTGCGCACTAAGAATGCGACCCTGGAAAAGTTATAGTACTTTCAAACATCGGTATTTTTTAAAGGTGAACGCGTTGATTTTAACGGTAGCTTTGACCACGGATCGGTCGAACGAAAGTACGTATAAGGACGACGGTGGTTCGACGGCTTTAATTGAAATGTTAAGGCTGACTTACTAACATACAATCCTATGCAAACTGTATTCAATAGTTAACTTTTTTGTATTTCTATACGTTTTACCTGCAAATGAAGTATACCGAAGAGGGAATCAACGCATCTCTCACAAATCAAATGCACGTTCCCGTGAATGTCCGGATAGATTCCCATCAGAAGTATTATATTAGGATGGCGACACTTTCTGAAACAAATGAATAACTAAGAAACCTTCTTCAAATTACTTCCTTTATTACTTTTGCCCAGCTATAACTTCTGTGCACTTAGGTGTTTATGAGACATCGCCCCACCTCGCTCCATTAAAAGGACAATGACATCCAAAACTTCAATTCTAGAAGCACTAAAAAGGCTTTACGATCTCAAATTATGATGTCAGAAACTCACCTCAATATATTTATCTCCATGTTCCGTTTCTTCCTAACGTGTTCAATGGTGACACCATTTAGTTTCTTTATCTGCACGGGAACCATGCCCCATTTGCCAAGGTTCCATGTTTTATTCTTGTCTAAGGACACATCGACGTTGCTTGCACTCGCTATCGGCAATCCGTAAGCACTCGCATCACTCTAAAATTAAGCACCAAAGTAGGTATTAAGACAGGAGATCGTGGTGATCTCATTTCCGATTTTGAGACATATTAAATGAATCAGTTGTAACATTAACAAAGTTAGCGAGCTTTGTTAAAATTATCTTGTTGTGGGTTTCACGTTTACGATACCAAACCAATAGCAAGTTCACATCAATCGTCAGCATCTAAAAGTGGTAAGTGCAATTGATTCCGTTTTGTTGAATTCACTAAAGTCAATCATGCAAATAAAACTAAGAAATAAATAATTTCAGCCGGGCGTTGCCCTAACAAACATACTTTACTGTCATCGGACTTGCTTGTGTTCGGCGACGGCACCTGCAGCTGCTCGTCCGCCCACTGGTCCAAGTTCTTCAACTCACTCATCACTTCCCATAGCTTATCATCGCACTCATCCTTCGTGGGGCTCATGGAATCTTTCTGACTAGATAAATTAACGTCTCCCGCTGCTCTCAACCCATCGATGTCATCCTCACTTTTATGACCCTCTAAAAAGTTTTTCACATCAAAAGGAAGTGAGCTATTCTTGTAGAACGCAGGCGGAGAGTCTTCCTGATTGTCATCTTTAAATTCTAATTGCATTTGACCTAAGGATTCCATGTCTGGAGATATATTTATTCTATGACGTGATATACGTCTGAATTTATGCGGTTCAGAAAACGACGACGTCGTCGGGTACAGATTCCCGGGCATAAACACCTGATTTTGGAATAAAAACTGTATGTTCGGGACGCCTCCGTAAACTGTTCGTTCTGGGGTCGTACTTCGAGCGCGCTGATGCGATTTCTTTTTGTATTTAACGGCTGATTTCTTCTCATAATTGAAAGTGTTATCGTGGTCTGCGGTGCAGTTGGTGCAAGAGACGGGTAAAGAATGTCTACCGCATTTTTTCTTTACAGGCGTGTCTTGTGAATCCTTGTTTACCGAGGATCTTCTCGCTTGGAACTCTGCTAAATCTCGTTTGTATTCCTCTGTGCGAATAGTACCTATTTGTGTGGTGCTGAGTGTAGTCTGAGCCTGTGCCTCTGGTGTAGTGGAGCTGGAGTTCACGTTGTGATGAGTGGTCACAGTCACGCGCTCCCTGCCAACAAAACACAAAAATATTTTCATATATCATCGACCGTAGACAGCAGACCATCCCATCGAAATAAGTGTTCCTTTGCTGAACTAAATTAACTGAGTTTTAGGATATCAGCCGGAAACAGGCTTCATCAAACAGGCCCATCTTCGGACAGACTGCCTTGAGAGAAAGTGGTATGTGGCTTACGAAAAAACTCACTAGCTGTCATCGAACATAACTACAAATTATTCTACAATCATCATTGCCTAATCTTTCTTCGGTTGTCTCTCAATGAGGCCCATACAACGAATCTTTTTTTTTTATGTAAGGCGCTAAAACCAACAATGGTCTGAGAAAAAATCTCAACAATATAAAGGTACAAATAACAGCAACTAATGGTAGTTCGGACGTCATTCAGGCAGCAAAAGCGTGGGACAGTCGCGGGTCACCGGCGCGACGCGACGCGACGAGATCTACTCGAAATAAGTGGAATTTCCTATTGAATTTAAATAGTTTAAGCTTTCAGAGGCGTTTGAGGAAAAAAAAAAAAAAAAATTCAAATCTCCTTGGCGCACTAGCTGTGATTAAATTGTTTTCTTATCGATGTTTCTACAATCATGTCTTGTAAATCCGATATTCTTAGGCTTAGCAACAAAGCTTCTATTAAATAACACCTGGTAGCAAAAAAACAATGAAATCCAAAGATAAGAGAGCAAAGTAAGAGGCGATCATAATCACGAGTACCAAGCAACGCGGGACGATCGATACACTTTTACCGATTAGCAATTTGATCAGGCTCGCAAATTTGTTCCCAGGCATTGTACACCTGACACCAATTTGATCTCTTGAGAAACAGCTCCTAGATCCAATAAACTGATACATCGTGCCTGACAAAGCGTAGTTATATCATTGAAATTTCTAGTACTAAAATTTTAAAAGAGAAAATTTGGACATTCTAGCTAGATAATATGGCCATTTCGATACTCTATTTTTGTCACGCTTCAAGTTTTTGTCAACAGCGAGTGGAGAAAGGAATTTTATTTCCTTTGAATTTTGAAGTAATTTAAAATCATTTAAGAAGTGTAATAAACTTTTAAAAGCTAGTTTAAGTAGTGCTCCATTTTCGCCAATCAGATTTAATTAACACCAATGGATGGTATGATTTTTTTCGCTTAACTTTTAGGATTCTGACAAGTGTCAGGGCAGCATCCATGTTTGTTCCTACGTCTATAAGTTTTTACCTCTTAGAGCGGTTGCACACTGCATCCGATCCGAATCCGTGAAAATACGGATATAAAAAACTGGGACCGAATTTGGATATTGGTTACGCACTAATACGATCTCTGATCCAAATCCAATCTATTCAGAGGCCATCTTTGGATATGTCTTATTTGAATCCGAGGTAATGCGAAAGCGATCATGCAAACAGTACTACGGCTACTTCGGTCCTTCAATATTTCTTCTGAATTGGAGACTCACGGATGACTGAAGTCGGATCTCGCGCGTAGACTACCATACAAATAGTTCTATGACTGCTTCGGAACGTATTTTCACGGATTCGGATCGGATGCAGTGCGTAAAAGTAAGTGTTTAATTAATATTAAGCCACTAAGTGTGTGACCTATTGGACACCACTTAACAGTACTTTCGAGTTCGTGGCCTGTGCCATACAAAGCAGTTTCAGCAAAGTGCAACGTAGCAACATTTCTGCTTTGTTAACAACCTCTTTGTTACTTCCAGAATATTTTAAAGTCATCCATTGTAATCTCCGATACGCCGGAAGTTATTATAACAAAGCTTTATTTTATAATCTCGATACAAACAATACATTACGTAATATTGTAATTAAACTAGAAAGCACGTCCGAGCAGCCCATATCTAGTGACACGAAGATAATGCTTACATAAATAAGAAGCTGTGTAACCAACAATTTTGGTTATTTGTAGCAATAAGAGAACCACATCGCTTGGCTATCACAAGTTTGGTGAAAGTGAAATTTCAATAATACTGTTTTAGAACCATTGAAAGGCTTCAGATTGAATCGTACCAGTAATTAATGGAAGCATCAATCACGACTGAGTATTGCGAGGTATTCTTTTGTAGTTACTTTTTCGAAATTACTCAGTCGTGCGCAATGAGGCAACAAAATAACATGGACACATTTTATTCTAAGTTCCTGTGTGTTTGATTTTAATAAACGAAAGTATTGTCAGCCTTAATGTAGCAAGAGAACCTGAAAGAAAGCACTTAATATTTTGTTTATTTATTTGATGAATGGTTCTTTGGGGTTAGCACTAAGATTAATCATCTTGTTAAAAGATAACGTAGCTAACTGAGTCGCGCATTCAAATTGGCTGTAGTTGGTTCCTATGCAATGTTCAGTTCAAACTATCTAGATGTGGGTGATGAGCACAACGGCAAGAAGAAATTGGTGGAGCGGACTTATATACTCAGATATGTTTAGACTCCAATAATTCCTACGCAACATACCTTATTTCAGAGGCCCAGAGCTTTTCACGTTTCGCAGGACCATCTCGGCTCTTAGTTTATTTAATGCAAAGCAGTAGCTGACTGTCAGATTACGGATAAAACGTTTAAAATTCCGTCCAAATCTTCTTCAAGCTACTTGTAGGAAAGTGGTGCTCTTTCAATAATTCACGACTTCGACCTTTGAGGTCGAATTACGTCATCGTCTAATTGAACAATCTTTTACGAGCCCTATATTTTTGGTCCCTCGAAAGCAACTCTTAAAACATCAGAAGCTTCTTCCATTGTCCTTTCAATATGGCCTTTTCGAGGAGTGAATACAGTAAGCCACGATATAATCTAACATCACTGGCGTATTCTCTACTCTAAACCGACCTCGAGTTAGAAGACAATTATTAGGTACTGGATAAGAAATAGATAGACCTTACAAAATCGGCAAGAATTTGCTTGGCAATACAGCAAATGATGTAGTATCTACAATTCTACATGTATGAATATAAACTTTAGGCAGCTGTTTAACTTAAAATTAAAAGCTGCGAAAGTCCGGTCAGTGGGTCATATAGTCGGAAGATCGGGACATCGAGTATATTGGAGACCGAACGGGGTTTAAATAAAACACCTTCGGGTTCACCTGTGCGATTGAAACATGAGGAACTTTGTAGTAAAATGGCAGCCTTAATCGGCTGATGAAATTTCAGGAAAAACTGGGAAAAAAAATGAATATTGGCGACCACTATGTAGACCAGGCGCAGACTGATCCGAGTTTTCGACTACCCTCCCAGTTGCAGGAAACAAAAGAGGATCGTTGTATTATTTATTGGTTTTACTTAGGATACCTAATCATAGGAATCCTAATATATCCGCCTTTTTGAACCTCTGAAAATTCCGCAATCTCTATAGATTTTCAGTCAAGTAGGTCTAACGTAACTTGTAATCTTGGTTATTGCTACTGAACTTCGCCTTGGAAGGTACCCTGCGAGTTGCAGGTCAGGTGTACCAACAATAATTTTAACGTGATGATAATATTGAAAACAAAAACCACATACGATTTGTCTCTTTTCAGAATCATAAGTTCATAACAGACAAAACCGGACCACTGCTAATGAATTAATGTTTAAAATCACAGTTTTAAAAATACGATGATAAACTTATCAACTTATCATTGAGTACCGCAATCCGTTTTGCTTAGTTTTTGTTCCTTACAAAAGTTTAGGCAATAAATAAAGGTGACGTACCTATGTTAACGAACCTATTTCGAAAAGTCAATGAACTCTAGCTTCGACCTAATTCGTCAAACGTATTTTCAAAAGAGTAACTGTTTTACTCTTTTAGATCAAATTAAAAGGAAAATAATGAATTAAATATTCACCTGTGAGGCTCTGAACACCTGTCCTGAAGTTCAGAAAATGACTAATCTAGGCATGATGGTTGAACTAGATTTCGTTGCAATAATTAACTGCATTCACCTGTGATTTGTATTGGCAATGGTACACAAAGCTTCTGGCCTCTATTGGAATGAAATCAAATCTATTGTGGGTGCAGTTCCGATGATTCAACATTAGGTGGACCACTTACATCACCCTGGGACATTGTGCATACCTGTTCTATTGTGATCGACATTTTGTTGAGTTTTACGATCCAAAAGTAATTGTTCGTACAATCATCTGATACGAAATCGCAGGTTTGATGGAACAGAATTTTAAAAATATTTACGACTTTCGCAAAGTTGTAAGAAAATACCTATCGATCTATAGTAGCGCCATCTCAAGTCAGCTGTCTAGAAGTTCATCATAATAAAATGGATTTATTATTAGAAAATAAAAGATGCCGCTCAACATTGCAGAAAATAAACGATGCGCACAACTTCTATATAAAACTACGTAAAAAGTGTAGGTAATTATTGAAAAAATAAACAACAAAGTTTACGTACTTACCGGCGCAACCACTTAAAAACTCCCATGTCCGGCAAAGAATTCACTTTTTGTTCGAAAACGGTAGCACAGTAAACAAGCCGTCTGCAATTAGCAACTAAATAACATTTATCGAATATAAATAAGTTTATAAACTAAAACGGAAAGTCCGTCGATGCGAGGAACACGCGGAACATTACCGGCGCATTAGAAGTCCGATCGTTATAAAAAACGACTAGCAACAATGACCACCGATATATTGTGCGGTCAGACAAAACATCACGAACAACGCGGCATTCGCAATGAGTTGAATTTGGTTTTTTGTACAAATTACTTTTCGTTGCGCTCCGGTGATCCACTTCATGCGCGTTGTCGAGCGTCGGCCCTCGTCAGCTCTAGTCTGCTGCGGTCACAGACGGCTCGTCAACCACACAATGTGCACTTGCTACCGTACCATACCCGATTCTAATTTATGTTATACTTTTAGGGTAGTCAGAAGTGAAGTCAGCTAAATAGTCTAACGATTGTTTACCTTAGTGCAGTGTCTGTTTCTGATCGACTCCGTTCTTTTGTAGTTTTGGCTTTGTATTCGTATAAAAACTTCTTCATAGTGGTTTATCGAAGTTTATTAAAACTTTATAGCACAAAATTAATGGCACATATTTTTTTGGCTTATTTTATTTATTTGATAACGATATTCAAAAAAACTCATCCAAGAAAACTCAGTTGAATTGAAGTTGTCATTTTACGGAAACAAAACATAAATAAAATCAATGCAAGAACTTTAAGATCTTTCTTTACAAATACGTATTTTATTAATGCATGAAACATTATGATTTTCTTTACCTAACTTTATAAATGTATTATTTAAGGACCTGATAATGCGGCAATATATAAAAAGGCCGCTATTTTATTTTTATTTTTTTACTTCCGGTATAACGGTGTTACATGTGCATCTTTTTAACAAACACGGCAACCGCGACAATCAAACAGTCTTTAAAAAAGCTGGAAGTAGGAACATAAATTGAGTAATTATGCATACCTAATGAAAAATAATGGAGTAGATGGCTAGTTATTTTTACAGGCTTCATATTACTACTGCTGTTTCCGACACACTTTTGTTTTCTATTTTTTAAATGGCAATTAACTTTTCCTGTCCTAATGTCCTTTGCTACTGTTGCAACACCGATGTTGTTGTGTCATGCATGTCATCTTTGATTTTGGAAAGCAATGTTTACAGTTGCGTTTGATTTGAATTTTTATAATTTTTTGATATATTTCAAATAAAATATTCATGGACGAGCTACGAGGACCAAATATTCAAATAGTCCTGCACGTGAAAGAGGGTATATCCATTTTAAAGTTTCCAATATGACAGTATAAAGCATTATTTGCAAGAACATCTGTTGTCATTTTTCGAATGTTTCTAGGACTTGGGTTTGGATTTTTACGTTCCTCGTTTATTGTAAGCGGATCTCTCAATGGATATATGCTAGAGACGGACCCTGCGGTGCCTTCACATGCTCCTATTTTTGATGCTGAACTTGTTTGGGAAGCAGACAAAAGAAGGTTTCGAAGGTAAACCAACTTTTGTTTTTCATTTATTTTAACTCCAAACAATAAAAATACATCAACAGCTACTGCCTACTCGAAATATTACCCTGGCTACATAGACTTGCTTCTTTAGCAAGATCCTTTTATGAATCTTGATTGACAGGGCAATCCAACAATAATCTCAAGTCAAATATTGTCTTCAAATCAGTTGAGTGACTCTTACAATACAAGACTGGTAATATGACCTTGGTTTAGTAAAAACGTAACAGAACCTTTTTCACAATGTTGCAGTTTAAGAGTCCAAAATGTGCCGGTCAAAGTGGAGGTATACACAACTGCCACGCAAGGAAGAAAGGACAAAGTGGGATACTTACTCTTGAGCTTGTTAGGAGCTCAGCCATGCCCTTCCAATAAGATTGTAGAAGTATGTCCTAGATAATTGCAAATAGTTATTGTATAATTTGGATGCTGTTCTGATTTTCTTACTGATAGAACACTTTGTCATATCTGGAGTATTGAATTAGATATTTAGATATCTAACTCTTAATTGTGTCAATCAGAATCATCTTGTAATAACTTGAATTATGTCCCAATCCAAGCCAATATTTGCACTGTTATGTTCCCCATAATGGCAGCTGCTAATTTGCAATTAAAAAAGGTATTGATTAATGTGGAAGTGTGCACAGCATCATGAGGTAGTGCACCAATGTAAACCTTTTCTAGCACTAAAATAATAATATCAAACACTCAAAGTTCACTCAACAGCTTGAATAAGATTCTTATTTTTGTTTTTAATTTTTTTATCAGATCAAACATTCATGGCACAGGCTCCTTGGAGTGAAGTCAGAAGGAAAATGCTGTCATCCACAGTTGATGATGAGTCTCTCAATTGAAGACAGAGTCAGCACACCAACTCCTGTGAGTAAACATTTGTTACTAAATGTTTTCATAGATTTATCTTCCAGTATTTTATTATTTTTACTATAGTAATTGCTGTTTTTGCTAACTAGGGTATATTCCTCTGCTCTTTATTCTAGGTTGATGCAACATGTCTTCTTCTCCTAGGATGTATTTCAACAGTCTGAATTACACATAATATTGTCTTTTGTCAATTAAGAAAATCACAATATCTTTAGCAACTATCTTCAGCGTTTTCATGGCTTAGGGGTGATGTAATATATCTGCACCAACTCACAATATTTAAACAGGGGTGGTATAATTTACTGATACCCATTATTAGGTACTTACTAATAAATCATAATTTCCTTTGCCATGCTAGAAATAATAAACACAAAATTTTATTGTCAGTTAGTCAGGAAACAACAGAAAAAAAACTCATCTTTATTCATAATATGCAATTTTGTATTGCATGTTTGTAATCACTTATCAAGTCAATATTACTTATGTAAAATACTGCACCCATTTGCAGTTAGGTAAGTTAATTACTTACCAAATTACATTGATAGGAATGAGGAAGTTAGTGCTTTTGATTGATTTATGATTTACAAACTTCTGTGGTTTGCCTTTAACAGTGATTATTTCATAATTGTTGATGTCCTAGTTCAGGCGGATAATACTAGTAAACTTGACATACATTTAAGCAAAACTGTATTTACTGTTTTATATTATAACTTGAATAAAATGTTATTATTTTTGAACTCTGAAATTATACCTCAGGAAAGAAAGGCAGTATGTTACCGGGATAAGAAGTATCCTAAGGCCTAAGCCAGGTCTGGTCTATCTATAAGCAGAGTATCATCCAAATCAGTAACTGAATAACAAACAGCCAAACATACAGATGTTCACATTCATAATACTTGTAGAATTTGATGATTGCATTTAACTGTACTACCTAGTATTTTTTTTTTTAAATGTTTGCCCCGCACTAGGAATTTCTCCTGTATCGTGGGTGCGTTTACAAACATACAAACTCACATACACAAACAGCCAGACCCAGAATATCTGTTCCAAGAGCGAATCAATCAAGTATTGTATATCAAAGTCAAGACGGACCCAATTGCTCAACCATTGCACCAATTGTGTCGTCAAATCATTATTATAGCATAAACTGGCAAAGATTATTTAACTTAACAGTTTGCTATAATCTAACATATAAATTGTATTATTTAAATTTGCTTTAATGGAACCATATAAGTCCCAAAAAAGGATTTGTTTGGTTCTCCTTTACGGGTATGGTACCTAGCTATTGACCTGAAGATATAATGATCAGCTTAATGACAATAATTTTGTGTTATAATTCCAGAGGAATGAACTCCGTATGTTCCACAGCAATGAGATAGCATATCCACCTGCTGTCTCTGCATCAAATCTGCCTAGTGCCAAATCTATGATGATGACTTTGAGTAAGTAATTTATACTCAACTTAGAATACGAAGATAGTTTTACCAGTTAGGATAGGAGGTAGTAATATTTTGCAAACATATATTAAGATAGTTCTGTAGAAGCTTGAAATACCAGGCTAATGTAGCATGGGCATTTAACAGAAGTGTGCGGTCAGTCAACTTCAACTTTGGTTTTATAAAACTATATTTCGAGCAAAATATTTAGTAAGTACTTTTCTAAACAGAACTCTTTTTTTTAACCCTGACTCTAATTGTCGAAATGCCCAAGCAGAGCAGATATCGAATAGGTACTTTTAAATCAATTTAGATGTTAAAAGTAGCATTGTTAAGCGATTTTTGTCGTTAACCATAGGTTCAATATAGGTATATTGAAGTCTATGGGAGAATTAAGCTTAATCAGCCTTTTTGCTTTTTGATTTACATTGATTAGCAACAATAGTGTAAGGTAGAACAAAAGCAATATTCAAGTGAGAGATTTTAAAAATATTATGTTGTTTATTATTCGCCTTGCACAATAGCCTTTGTTCACTAAATACTGGGTGTAGTTCCTGGCCATTCTTCTCGTTGCTTTGCCTTATCAGCACAAATATTAGACAGCAAATACAGGGTCAAATTAAATTAACTAGCGAAACTACACTGTAATAAGTACTAATACATGGTGTTACATAATTAACGTAAAACCTAAATATTGTCCTCATCCTTTTGGACAATCTCAGAAATCACTGTTATTTATTATACGCTGTAGAATAACGACACTATTGCAAATCATCCCTTAAAAGCTTCTTTTACGAATGTTTTTGAACCCTGTGTAATTTTGGTGTCCATCTTAAAGACCCCAAATTGTCATTTACAGAGGAATACATATCAGAAAGTAAAAAGTCCGTATCATCGCCGGATCTTCTACCAAAGCTGTTGTGTGACGAGGGTCTCATACAGGTCGGGGCCGACAAACAACTATTTGTTCTAAGCTTCGTTATTGGCGCCGTTGAGAATCTGGATTTGGTAAGAAATACTAAATACTTATATCTATACCCCTATATAATGGAAGTTTTTATGCGTTATTAAAAACAGCAGTTTTTAAGTAGAGTTCTGCTATGATATTATAAGAGCACCGAGGAGAGCTATCTGCCGATATGAGAGTTAAATTGATGATAGGTGTAATTAATTTAATTTACATATATTTTCCAGTTGTTACCCGACCCGAATGCTTCTCAAGGAGTAGACTGCTTCGTCAGCTATTCTGTTTTCACACACGACATCATGACGGATAGGTACGTTTATAACTATCTATTGCAGCAGATCTAGTCTTCTCGCAGTACACCTGAGGGACTTCACTCCCTCATGTGTACTGACATCTACTGCTACATCTTTCTCACGCTCTGAAAAATGTTTGCTCACTATCGTCATAATTCGGCCCTGTAACTCTCTCTTGCACGCCCAAATAATTACAGAGGCTGTAACAATTTATCCATGGCCCATTATGCTCCGATTGATATCACCTGCATTATATATTACTTTGACATGGCGCACCATAATACAATAGGATATTTTACTGAATAATATCTAACTAGTTTGTCAGATAGATTTCCAAAAAAATATTGGACACTTAAATTTTTTTTTTCACGCAATAAAATATGAAGACGATATACTTCTTTGAAAACATGCGGGACGTCACTATCATGGTACAATTTCTACCAGCGACGTGACGTCACGCGTCTTAATTTTATGTTTACGTGAAAAAAGAAAAAATACGTGTCCAATATATTTTGGAAATCTATCTATTCCCTACAGCGAGCGGTGCTATTGCGTATCTCAGTTGACAGCTAATCGCTAATCCTTTCCCAACCTGTAGTCCGCTTTTAGACGTAACTTGTTGCAGCTGAATACTAGTTTTTAACAAGGTGAGTCTGCCTATCTGAACTCCACAACCCAGTAACTGGATGATACGATGTCTCTTGGCAAGACTAGTGCCAGATTTCCTGGCTGCTGACAACCTAGTAATTGTATAATCTGATCTGTTTGTGTTCAATACTCATCAGGATGTCAGCAGCTCCAAGCAGTAATGGCGGCTATAACGTTCTGTTCAACCAGCGCACGTCGCTACGCTTGCTCTCCGACCTCGCTTCCCTGGGGAGGTACTTCACCGAGTGTCCGCATCTTGTCACTAGGGTCTGTGCAGGGGAGAAGGACGTGGGTATGTCTATCAGTCTGTAAAAATGAATGCAAAACCTGAAAAGGGGTCATTTATAATATAATAATAAATAGATAGTACATTAATCTTGGTGGACAAGTAAAGTCCGTGAGAATGCGTTGGATGCGAGACGCACAGGAGCAGTCGATGTGGCGACACTAGGGGGAGGCCTATGCCAGCAGTGGAAGTCTTTCGACTGAATCTGCTTCTTTGAACAGAATCTACTATCATTAAATTTGAATTGTATGCCAACCATAATCCAAATTGCTCTCCAGGAATCTGCAGCATGGACCTCCGCAAGCTAATTCCTACAGACGACACTCGACACTTTCTAGACAACTTCTGTAATTCCGACGGCGCGTTGACGATACACGAGCGATGTTTTATACTACGATGTGACGAGACACCGGCGCAGGAGTGTGGGAGGCGACCCTATGTGGACGTCGAGATGAGTCTGAGATATGTTGGAGTGAAGAGTGATAGCAATATTCAGGTGATGATAATATTGTTTTATTAAGTAGATACATAGCGATGTTTTATATTACGATGTTACGATATACCGGTGCAGGAGTGTGGGAGACGATCCTAATAGAAGTGAACGTCGAGATTAGTCTGAGATATAAGCTGAGATATCCATACAAGAATCGTGTTTTTTTTTTCGGTTTTATGCCACTTTTATGGCACGGAGTCCGTGCAGGTGGCGTGGTCCGATTCGCAGTTGGCCGTTTTTTTGTGTTACCATGTTTCGAACAAAACAGTCAGCTAGCCTAATCATTCTTTTCGATACTTAACAACAAGATAAATGATGGTGGTTCTACAAAAATTTAGAAATAGTTTTTTTAATTCTGACTATTCTACAAAGTTACAAATTCCATAATTTTGACCATTTCCAGAAGCCGAACAAGTTAACGGCTCGCAGCGCGACGCACCTGGACAGCGCTCGCGGCGCACTGCCCCAGGAGCCGCTGCTGTCTGCGCGCGCGGGCAGCTGCACGCACCTGCCGCACCACGCGCCCGGCCCTGCCTACACCAACATGGCGCCCAGCAACACTGCCAGGTGAGGTGGACATCACTCTAGGTAACACCAGCCACGACACTGAGAGAGAGCGTAACATAAAGTGTTGCTTATTACGCAATAGAAAGACTGTTTGCTTTTTAATCAAATTATAATTCACACTCAAAATCAAAATAACAATATTCTCACACAATAAGTACACAGCACAAGTATACGGAACACGGGGCAGCATCCTTTTGTCCGGCAGCCGTCTCTATTCCTTTTTCAATTTTATTTTACCTGCCTATCATTTACTTCACAGATATAAAACAGCGTCCGGCGACTCAGTCCTCCAGTCCACGGAGATAGCCGAGCTCATCAAGAAGATGTGCGAGTCGTTCACTCAGAGCCAGGAGAAGCTACTCGCTTCTCGCAGCAGGCCATCCACTGCCGACATGCAGGTGCAGTGCGAGACGAACGTGGCGGCTGCTGGGGAGAGCAGGAGCGAGCCTGTTCGTGTGACTGCCAAGGAGGCGGTGGATAGGTGAATATGAACAATTAGAAAGAATTTAGCACTTTTATATAATACTAGCTTTTGCCCGCGACTTCGTACGCGCATATCTCGTTTTTCCCGTTCCCGTAGGCATTTCGGGAAATCCTCTCTTAGTGCTCCCCTACACTCCCCAAGGAAACTGCATGCCTAATTTGATCTCTCCGTAGAGGGCTGAAATTCAACACAGACAACGCACAGCCAGACCTACTGGTCGTAACCAGTAGTTTCGGCTGTGCGTTGTCTGTCAGTCACTCAGTCAAGAATTTAATACAATGTGGACACATCGATACGACATATACACGAATATTTTGAAACCATTATTAATCCTGTCAATTAAAAATAAACTTTCCAATTACATAAAACGTCAAAAAAAAACTCAAACAAGTCAAGGATAGTGACTACTATTCTGACGATATATCATCCAAGCAATCTGTTGCAGTAAGTGACATCAAATTTGTGTGAACTAGTATTGCCAGTGTTTTGATTTATTATCGTATCGTCGTCTCCACCTTGTGTATCAGGATAATTATTATATTTCAAATAAGCTGTCTATGAGCGTATGGTTTACCAATATTCCGCCAGTTTATAACAGGCGAGATTGCATTAAATGCTAATATTGAGAATTGTAGAATGGAAAAAATAAATCTAGCTCAATATTACCCATATTATTAACAATAATTACCACCCATCCCCGCCCACCACCTATTACCACTCATCAACCCATTACCACCCATCGACCCATTACCACCCATCCCCACCCATTTATTATTGTGTGTATTGTGCAAATTCTCATTTCCGAACAGTTTTCACAGCGACCACTAAAACAACGAGGCAATCGCAATGAGTTATTATTTGGGTCTAATCAGTAGGCAGCACTACTAAAGCCTCGAATCCATTAGGAAACATTTGACGCGCAACACATGACGCCCAACATGTTCAGCAACGTTGCACAACAACGCGCGACGTTGCCAGCAGGCGCAAAAATGTTCCTTTTTTGAAAAAGGCTTTAACATGATGAGTGTTGTGAATGACAAAAATTTTGATGTCGATTTTAATTGTCTATTTCAGACCAATACCATTGGAGACAAGCAAAAGCGAAACCTACATCACACATAACGAACGAGGTGAATAACTTTCTAAATTATTTAAGAGGAACACTTTGTCAACGATCCCTTGCTAAATATAATAAACAAACAATTCATAGATATGGTGAAGACGGCTATTCCAGCCATGGAACGCGGCTCCATAATGCAGAAGTTTGTGGACGAGCTCGAAGACTGGAAGGAGCAACAACAAGAAATGTTCAAATGTCAAGTAAGTACAGATACGTACCTATACAGTAAATACACACTAATAATCTGGTACATCGAGTTTTCAATTTTTGTTTTTTGAGAATCGTCGTATGTGATTCATGCATGTTTAACTGTCTCTTTCTGAAACTAGATGTGTCATACAACTTTCCAAATTATCGTTTATCGTTTGGTCTAGAATGACAATAATATTAGATTTGATTAACGAACATGCGATAATAGTGAAAGACATAGTAAGGTTTTTGTCCTGAATTGAGTGCTATGCTAACTTTGTCAATATAGAGAAAGGTATTACTTCCTTGACATTGGTCTAATTATTATGGATTCTAAACCGCTCATTTAGCAACAGCCATTTTATAGTATAAAAACACCCAGGTTGTTCATACACATTTATTTATTTGGAAACTCAACAGCTTGTTATTAACGTACATGAGTTATGAATGTTCACCTCCCCATCAATGAACAGCCAAATGCAGTTGCAACACAGTTACTGGCATCTTAGAGACTGCATACACTGAACATTGATAGCGAGATGATAACAATTATCTCTTAAGCCAATAAAACACACAGTACATCTTCAGGATCGTTTCCACCAGAGATGCGTAGCGAGGGACGTGTCTTTAAGAACCAATAGAGTCGCTTCATTTACCCCGCCTGTAGCGAGGCTAGGTAAATGAAGTGATTCTATTGGTTCACACAAACACAGTCCTCGCTACGCATCCTCGCACATCAGTGGTGGAAATTCAACCTAACTAATTGGCTTTCCACTATTACAGTTAAAACGCAAAGAAGAATATCATCTAGAACTCCTCGCCAAAGAATGGGCAAAGAAACAAGTCGAATTAGAATGTAAGCTCAGCAAGGGTATCGAGCAGTGTCGCAACCTCGCCGCCGACCTTAGTCGAGCTACCGAAGACTTCAGGTTGAGGGGCTACCGGAATACGGAGAGGGAGAAAAAGGTATAATTTGTTTCAGAAGTTCAGTTTTACATAACATCACTCGTGCATTCCCCGAAGGGTAAATTTGAGGTTTGATTACCTACACTGCCGTCATAAGAAGAAACGTCGTATCGACACAAAACAAAGTAACCGATTTCCAACCTTAAGTAATTTTCTAATGTCGGTAATCGGTTACTTCGTTTTATATAGATGAGTCCTTTTTTCTTATGACGACAGTACAGTACACCCTCATTTCGCTGGTTTTTTACAAGCCTATGTCCATAAAACGACCACAAATCCAGAATTGACACTGAGAAATTCTTGATGGAAAAACCCGATAACACTGCTCAACCTGGGAACCGAAACACCTCATGCCGAGCTACCCCACCCTTTAATATATTGAAATACGTCTTTTATTGTTATTAATGTATTGATCCTGGTCATCATATTCAATAAAAGTCCCACGTTACTTAGAGCTACTTTACTACGAATAGTTTAATTTTATACAATATGCTAGCTTCTGCCAGCGGCTTGACCCGCGTGGCTGTCGGAAATTAATGCAAAGGGAACATACTCCCGGGATAAGCCTACGTGCTATTCCAGACTATTATCTTTCTCTGTGCCAAATTTCATCCAGATCCGTTTAGCCGTTCTGACGTGAGTAAGTAACATACATATATCCATCCAAACTTTCACTTTTATAATATTATATATTAGGATATTAGTAGGATTTATAATTAATAAAATACAACTTTTGGTCCACAGTAGGTGTTAGTAGCACCTATGCTATGTTGGTTAATTTAAATATGACATACAGTCTCTTAAAAAAATAATGAATAAGAATGGTATGGTTATATTTCAGTTACTGGATGCAAAGAAAGCTCTAGAGTCCCACTACACAGCCAAATACCAGGAGTTACGAGAAGCCTCACAGAAGATGGAGGATGACATGAACCACCAGCTGAAGCTCAAAGATATGAAGGTCGAGGAGTTGGAAGCTAAGATACAGCAGCTGCAGAAACAAGTGGAGTTGCTCAAGGTAGGAATATTAATAAAACTTCGAGTGCTATTGTGGCAGATCTAGGTGAAGATGGCGGGACGAGTTTGACACCTTAAGATAGATTTGGAAAATGGGGAGACTTTGCTCTGCGGCGGGATAACCGAGGCTGGCTAATAAAAATAAAAAGTTGTTAAATAAAAAAAACATTGTGTGGTTCTATGAAACAGAAATACCGCGGTGTACTTGCACGAATAAGTGAGAATGTTAATGCTACACGATCAGCTGGTCCGAGCTATGAGCGCCATTGCTCTGCTGAGCACCGTTCCCTTTATCCCCACTCCGCGGCCGGCTGTAATGCGACATGCGATAGATGGACAAAAAAAATCGAGGCGATGAAAAAAAAGTTTCACTTTAAAAAATAGTCTAATTTACATTAAGACTATTGTATTGTAATGCAGAGTCATATGAACATTGCCACTGTCCCTTAAACGTTTCGTACGACAGCCATTCCCAAGACAACATTGATTGCGTAAATCACGAAACCTTGCTCCTAAAACTAAAACATTACGGACTAGGTAATCTTGCTCTCAGTTTAGTGAAGTCGTACTTAAATGACAGACAGCAGCAAGTTCAAATAAACGGTGTTAATTCAAGGGGTTTAAAAGTCAAAATGGGGGTACCACAAGGCTCAATATTGGGTCCTTTCCTCTTTTTAGTGTATATTAATGATTTACTCCATCTTTTAAAAAACCAACCAAAGATGGTGTTATTTGCTGACGATACGTCCTTAATTTTTAAGATAGATAGACGTTCTACAAGTCTTGACGACGTAAATAATGCGCTACAGCAGGTCCAAAATTGGTTCACTGCGAATAATTTAGTATTAAATGGGAAAAAAACTAAGTGCATCAGATTTGCTTTACCGAATGTCAAAAGTAATACTTGCGACATAGTATTGGACAAAGAGAAACTTGAATTCGTCGAAGACACGGTTTTCCTAGGGATCACGCTTGACTCAAAGCTACAATGGGGTCCTCATTTAACATCTCTTGCAGGACGGCTAAGTTCAGCAGCATATGCTGTCAGAAAAATCCGTCAATTTACTGATATAGATACCGCGAGGCTGGTTTATTTTAGTTACTTTCATAGTATAATGTCTTACGGTATCTTATTATGGGGACGAGCTGCAGACATCGAGTCTATATTTATTCTGCAGAAAAGAGCCATCAGAGCCATATACCATCTTGGTCGGCGCGATTCCCTAAGGGAACTGTTTAAGGATATTAACATCATGACGGTACCTTGTCAATACATATACGAAAACATTATGTATGTTCGGAAAAATATTCATCTTTTTAATAAGATTAGTGATAGGCATAATTTTAATACTAGAAATAGGAATAAATTAGATCAACCCCGATTCAGATTGGCTAAAGTACACACTTCTTTTATGGGATATTGTATTAAGTTTTATAATAAAATACCACGTGAGATTCTCGAACTGAATGAGAAAAAATTTAAAACATGCATAAAACGCACTCTATGTAGACAGGCATATTATAAACTGGAAGATTATATCCTTGATAAAAATGCTTGGCTAAATGCCGGTCCTGCTCCACAGCCTCAGCCGCTTGGTTCCACTAGTTAGGTTTTATATTTGGAAGAGATGCTCACCCTCTTTTATGTCTAATAATAATACTATTCCGCATAATCTTATATTATGTTTGGAATAAACTTTTCTTTTTCTGTATTTTCAGATTGATATTCATAGTTTTATATAATTTAGAAGCAATTTTTATTTCAAGTTCTGTAAATGTGAGAACCCTGGACCATTATGTTAATAGATAGTTTCCTTGTTTGACATGAAATAGCAGGGGCAGTTGAGGGTGTGTCATGCTCACTCCAATGTCTCGCTGATGGTGGCGCGTGTATCGGATCATTCAGTTCCCTTCAAAATGGTTGAGCTGAATGGTGCTGATGCACGCGTCATGTTCGTGAACGGGCGCCGTCAGTGGAGACTGGTCATCCCTTGGTTGCCACTGCCTCATTTTAATATTTCATACTATAAATTGTTTTTTTTCTTTCTTTACATTGTTCTCATATATAGAAGCAACAAGGTTTATGTAACCAGGATTTTTGTAAACATAAAATGATTTAAAAGAGTGTCCGTGGAGTTTCTTGCACGTTCTTCTCCATAGAGATCTACGCTTGCGAACGTGCAAATAGCTTCATGTTTTTGACGGACTGACTTTGACAATTCAAAAGTACCTGATAATGGTTTATTTGAAATAAATGCTTTGACTNATGTTTTTTGACACAAATATTTATGTGGATCATTTAAAATCGACCAGGGATACTGTGTATCTGCCAATTAGTTTTAGACACACAATAGCTAGGCTATTAGCTTATTATATTAACTCAGACATAAGTAGTATGTCGAAGTCTTGTGTAATTAAATCCACAATGTTTAGTAATATTACTAAGAATCAGGTGGTGAGCCAAAATAACTGTAGCACTATAGCTATAAATTCTTTTAAAAATTGTACGAAGGAGGTTCCATGTATCACTATGGAAAAATTATTTGTTAACGTGGAGGCCACATGTAGTTCCATCTCACTGCCAAGTGATGATGTTGAAGTCTTAGGGCAAACTCCTGATATTAATTTAAACTAGTTTATAAGACAACAGAAGTTACCAATAACAGATTAGTTATACCTACAGACATTAAGGTATCTTCTTGCTCTCAGTTAGATACATATCAAAAAGGGGGTCAGCAGCATACATTGAAATTATTTCATCAAAATATTCAAGGTATCTCTTCCAAAATATTAGAAATAGAAATGTTTTTAGAGAAAACAATGTTTGACATTGTATGTTTTAGTGAACATTGGTTGAAAGATTACCAGATGCAAATTAGTTATGAAAATTATAGTGTAGGCAGTTGCTTTAACCGCAAATCTATGTTGCGCGGTGGTTCCCTCATCTTAGTGAAAAAATGCTTAAAATTTAAGCAACGTAATGACATTGTCAGCTTGTCAGTGGAACATTGTATTGAACTGTCCTGTGTTGAGCTGGATAAGCATGTTATAGTGTGCGTGTACAGACCCCCAAACCCTCAAAACTTTACTTTATTTGAGTCAACTGTGGAAGATATCCTTGCGAAACTTGCAGCAGGTAACAAATCCGCGATTATTTGCGGAGATTTTAATATTAATATTTTAGAAAATAATTTAAATAGCAGCAGATTTTTAAGCCTTTTTAAATCATTTAATTTGTCTAATGTTTTTACTGAACCTACTAGGGTAACACCAACTTCTTCAACCTGTATCGATAATGTATTCTGCGATTGTGATTATTTAGATAAAGCCATAGTTAATTACCTTCCGTCGGATCATAGCGGACAATTGGTAACATTTAAGTTTAAAGCAGCCTTGCAAAAAATTCAAATACAATATAGGCCAATTACAACAGGCAAACTAGCTAGATTCAATGTTACCTTACAAAATAAGTTGAATGTTCTAGGCCATAATATTGAGGACGCAAATAAGTTTTATGATAATTTCTTTTCAGTAGTACTAAAGGAATTCAATACAACTTTTGAAAAGAAGTCTAAAAATACTTCCCCTAAGTTTATATTTAGTGACTGGGCGACTAAAGGTATTAGGATAAGTAGGGAAAGACTATATGAGTTATATGGCCTTAAGCCTTTCATTAACACAGAAACCTTTAGTATGTATGTAAACAAATATTCTAAAGTTTTCAGAAATACTTGCAAAGTAGCTAAAGCCCTGTACATTAGCAATAAGATCAAATCGGCAGATAATAAAATTAAGACAGTTTGGAAAGTTATCAATAATGAAACTAGTAGGAATAAAGTACGAAACACTGATTTTTTACTGGAGACTGCACATGGTGCCATAAGCTCTAATTTAGAAGTAGCTCAAGAATTTGTAAATTTTTTCACCGAAATACCATCAAGAACTACTGAAGCTTTAAATTCTTCACCCGAGGTATCATTTAATTTATTAAGAGCAAACGTTCCAGGTTGTACGGTTGAATTCCAATTCAAACATATCAACCCTATGACGGTTATAAAAGCTTTCCGGCAAATCAAAATCAAATTGACCGAAGACTTATGGGGAATGTCTGTCAAAGTGTGCACGTCCATAATTGAGACCATAGCACCATACTTGGCTTTAATATTCAATTTATGTGTAGACCAAGGAGTCTTTCCGGATATAATGAAATATAGTAAGGTTATACCACTTTTTAAATCCGGTGACAGTAAAGATGCCAATAATTATAGACCTGTATCCGTATTGCCGGTTTTCAGCAAGGTATTTGAAAAAGTGATGCTCAATCAAATGCTCATTCATTTTAACATCAATAAAATCTTACACGATCAACAGTATGGGTTTACCAAAGGTCGTTGTACGACTGACGCTGGTGTCACAATGTTAAAACACATATATACAGCGTGGGAAGAGGCGCAAGATGCCATAGGAATCTTTTGTGACCTCTCCAAGGCATTTGATTGCGTAAATCACGAAACCTTGCTCCTAAAACTAAAACATTACGGACTAGGTAATCTTGCTCTCAGTTTAGTGAAGTCGTACTTAAATGACAGACAGCAGCAAGTTCAAATAAACGGTGTTAATTCAAGGGGTTTAAAAGTCAAAATGGGGGTACCACAAGGCTCAATATTGGGTCCTTTCCTCTTTTTAGTGTATATTAATGATTTACTCCATCTTTTAAAAAACCAACCAAAGATGGTGTTATTTGCTGACGATACGTCCTTAATTTTTAAGATAGATAGACGTTCTACAAGTCTTGACGACGTAAATAATGCGCTACAGCAGGTCCAAAATTGGTTCACTGCGAATAATTTAGTATTAAATGGGAAAAAAACTAAGTGCATCAGATTTGCTTTACCGAATGTCAAAAGTAATACTTGCGACATAGTATTGGACAAAGAGAAACTTGAATTCGTCGAAGACACGGTTTTCCTAGGGATCACGCTTGACTCAAAGCTACAATGGGGTCCTCATTTAACATCTCTTGCAGGACGGCTAAGTTCAGCAGCATATGCTGTCAGAAAAATCCGTCAATTTACTGATATAGATACCGCGAGGCTGGTTTATTTTAGTTACTTTCATAGTATAATGTCTTACGGTATCTTATTATGGGGACGAGCTGCAGACATCGAGTCTATATTTATTCTGCAGAAAAGAGCCATCAGAGCCATATACCATCTTGGTCGGCGCGATTCCCTAAGGGAACTGTTTAAGGATATTAACATCATGACGGTACCTTGTCAATACATATACGAAAACATTATGTATGTTCGGAAAAATATTCATCTTTTTAATAAGATTAGTGATAGGCATAATTTTAATACTAGAAATAGGAATAAATTAGATCAACCCCGATTCAGATTGGCTAAAGTACACACTTCTTTTATGGGATATTGTATTAAGTTTTATAATAAAATACCACGTGAGATTCTCGAACTGAATGAGAAAAAATTTAAAACATGCATAAAACGCACTCTATGTAGACAGGCATATTATAAACTGGAAGATTATATCCTTGATAAAAATGCTTGGCTAAATGCCGGTCCTGCTCCACAGCCTCAGCCGCTTGGTTCCACTAGTTAGGTTTTATATTTGGAAGAGATGCTCACCCTCTTTTATGTCTAATAATAATACTATTCCGCATAATCTTATATTATGTTTGGAATAAACTTTTCTTTTTCTGTATTTTCAGATTGATATTCATAGTTTTATATAATTTAGAAGCAATTTTTATTTCAAGTTCTGTAAATGTGAGAACCCTGGACCATTATGTTAATAGATAGTTTCCTTGTTTGACATGAAATAGCAGGGGCAGTTGAGGGTGTGTCATGCTCACTCCAATGTCTCGCTGATGGTGGCGCGTGTATCGGATCATTCAGTTCCCTTCAAAATGGTTGAGCTGAATGGTGCTGATGCACGCGTCATGTTCGTGAACGGGCGCCGTCAGTGGAGACTGGTCATCCCTTGGTTGCCACTGCCTCATTTTAATATTTCATACTATAAATTGTTTTTTTTCTTTCTTTACATTGTTCTCATATATAGAAGCAACAAGGTTTATGTAACCAGGATTTTTGTAAACATAAAATGATTTAAAAGAGTGTCCGTGGAGTTTCTTGCACGTTCTTCTCCATAGAGATCTACGCTTGCGAACGTGCAAATAGCTTCATGTTTTTGACGGACTGACTTTGACAATTCAAAAGTACCTGAAAATGGTTTATTTGAAATAAATGCTTTGACTTTGACTTTGAACAACTTTTTACTGAATATTTTAATTATTTGTTTCTTTCTTTACATTTCAGAACAATATAAAGAGCACTGAAAAGGAATCTGAGAGTCGATATTCTGGTCTGACCAAAGATCAAACTGCAAGTCTAATCCAAGAACTAGTAAGTTACATGTTTTATTTCTGAAAAGGCCTAAACAAATGGGGTAAATAACTTCGAATTCTAAACTAACCCACATTGTGTCCTTTATTTTTTTTGGATCGGAGGGAGTGTCAGATTATAACTGATCAAAACCCACTCGTGTATCTTCCAGTGCCCTTTACGTTCCAGGTCCGCAGTAAATTTTACGAACATTTCCGCAACCCCCACAGGATTGCACGCTGTGTGACTTTGTTGAAGTAAAAATAACATTGTTGTGGTATAATTATCTACTTTTCTTTTCATTTCTTTTATTTTATTTTGTTTAAACTTCTTTAAAATTGTATTTTCTACCGTTTGTCTATTCTTATGTTGACATTAGTATTTAAGACAAATAAATGGGAGAGGGCACTGACTCCTGACATACAGGTCAGAGGCTTCAAACAAGTTTCAGTAACCTATATATGTCAATAAAGAATTATTATTATTATTAATTTGTATTGCAGCGTTACTTAGAAGAGAAGCTGGACAGCGCGGTGCAGTCGAAGGCGTTCTTCAAGGAGCAGTGGGGCCGCGCGGTGCGGGAGCTGCACCTCGTGAAGCTCAACACGCGCAAGCAGATGCTCTCGCAGCTGCAGCACGACCGGCGCCAGCTCGGCGACTGCGGGTGCGCCACATTACTACAAACGAATGACTTTTTAAACCCGACCTCAAAAAACAACTATAACGTTAAAAAAATACGCTTTTCAAGCAGTTTGTTGCAGTTGCTGGCATAAAATCTATGACTAAACTAAAATGAATGCCATAAACTGCATCAGATTACTTCAACAGTGATTTTTCTTGGAGTTTTTAGTAATTTTTTAAGGTCGGGTTTTTTGAAAAAAGTCAATATTTTTATTTTGATACTTATTCTTAACTGCATAGCAGATACAAAACACGTTACCACTCTTAAATATGACACTTCTAGACCACCCTGTTTGTCTAGGCAAGCTTGCTATCGTTGACCGCATCATCGCTTACCACCAGGTGAGATGGTGGTCAAACGCTATCAATAATAAAATACAAAGGGAATCCGTATAGTGTGTGTGTTGGGCTATTCTCAGTTAAGATTAGATGAAACCTGGAGATTTATTAGTGCTTATAATTCTTGGGAAGTGTCTACTACGAAAATACATTTCTATCGCTAGCGTAGTTTCTTTAGTTTAGTATGATACCTACATAAAAGCTAAACTACATAAAAATATTACATAAAAAATCATTTTTATTTGTTTCAGACTTGACCCAATAGAGGACCAAGAAGAAAACAGCCTGAATCAAATTCCCGTTGATTTAAAGAAGTTAAAAGATGACTTCTATGTGGACATACTTGCAAATACGCCTGCACTCAATACACATTCTTTGATAAGTTAGTTATTATGTATTCTTCTAATTATTTTTGAGTCGATTGTTTTGAGCCCGGTAGGGGGTACATTGCAGCATCGGTGGTCATTAAATCCTTTAAGTGACAGGTGTATGGGCACGCGTTCCGCGTTTACAATGGCGCGTATTAAGCAGACCGTTTGTAAATCCACCGCTGGGAAGGTACCGAGGAAACATCTCGTCGTCAAGCGGCCCCATCGTCCCAGGCCCCATGGCTCATGTTCTGAACAGGGGCCCCGCACTTGCAGTCGGATAACTAACCAAAGCTCTATCCAGACCTAGTACCAGTCAGAGCAGAGCCATGACGAACTCACCTTGATTTATGAGAATATATCGATAGTCGATAGCTAAACTATGCTATTATTTCAGATCCTGCAGGCCCGGACGACTTGGACATGTTTAATGATTTAACGTAAGTATAACTAGAATTCAATATTGCAGTCGTCTTCCCTTCGTCGAGCTAAACGAGTGGATGAGCCATACAAAACAACAATTTTCGACGCCAAACGCTAGAGTATCAACGCATCTCGGCCCTCGACGCCAAGCATTCGACATTCGCCGTACATTTTGTCACATATTTGTGACGTTTAGCGTCCAGGGCACGCGCTTGCTTGTCATGTATACGTGACAATGGCGTTGAAAAAGTTAATGTGTTTATCCGGACATTCAGTTTTGACGAAGTCTTTGAGGTTTGTCGCAGTCGGGTAAATAGGGCTCCGTCGGTCTAGATTTTTCCTATACATATAACTAGCATGTTATATAGGTATATAACAAGCAGTTTTGAGTTGAGTACCAGTATTGCAACCCAGTGACTTTGTAACACCCTTTGGCAAGATTGGTGACATATTTCTTGGCTCCTGACTACCCGTAACGATTGTCTAAGATCTACAATGACAGTCAACAGCTTAATGTGCTTTCCGAGGCAAGGAAGAATCTCGGTATGTTAAAATGGTCACCTATCCACGGACCGACCTCGGCAAGTGTTGCTTAACCTTGAAAATCGACCCGTGCCGCTGTTATTATTTAGGCACTAGATAAATCAACGCCTAAATCAATATTTAAAAGAACTACGTTTACTTGCAGGAACGCCCCAAAAAATCCGATGAGCGAAAGAATCAACGAGCTGATAGCGCAACGCGACCGGCTCGTCCAGCAAGACAACCCTGACGAAGAGCTGCTCAAGCAACTCAACCACGAGATACGCAGCATGCTGCTCAACTGTGGCACGTGACGTCATCACCGTGCGCACACCTGTACTACTGATACTCACCCACACAGTCACACGGCACCGTGGCGTACTAGACGCTGCATTGTCTAAACTTTATATTAAAATTGAAGTGTATGTGTGCAGAATCATAGAAATGGAGAAGTTTCATGATTTTGATAATACTATCATATTGTTTTTAACAAACAAAACATTTTTTTTTTGAATATGTATATCATTTAAAAAAAAATCGAAACTTCTTCATTGACGACCGAAATTGTATGATCCTCTGAAAAATGACGGGATTTATAGCTTTTTTTATTATCTATGATAAACAGAAACAATACTAATTGCATGTGGCGTCACTCGCAAGAAACGTCACTGTGAATTTAGGCCTTCCAGTACAAACGACTTTTTGCGTGCCAAAGATAGCAGAATAACTTCCAAAGCGTGTAACTTCTCCATTTAGGCTGACTGTCCACTGGAGCGGAGAGAAGCGGGGCAGAGCTACCAATATTAACCAATGGAACTGCATAAATTCACCGCTTTGACAGCACGGTTGGCGCAGCGGTTGAGCGATTGACTGCTGCGCTGCGTGTCGCGGGTTCGATTCCCGCAACAATTATTTGTATGGCCTACAGATAGTTGTTCCGGGTCTGGCTGTTTGTGTATGTGACTTTGTATGTTTGTAAACGCACCCACGATACAGGAGAAATCCTAGTGCGGGGCAACGGGGCAAGAAAGATTCAACAAACCGGGAAGCGGAGTGAAGTGAGGCTGCGGAGCGGGGAAGTGCAAAAATCCGGCCCCCGGCCCCGCTCAAATTACCTACTCTTCGCGTGAACTCGGTACTCCGCACAGTCCGCAACTCCGTTCCGCACTACCTCGCTCCGCATCAATGGACGGACACAGTTCGCAACTCCGCTCCGCATTACTCTGCTGTCGCTCCGCTCCGCTGCCTCGCTCCGCGTCAATGGACAGGTAGCCTTATCGACCGATTTTATTTTTTTCAGATATCGCACTATTTTAGTAACTCATTCAAATAAGTTTTCATTCATGTAGATGTTTGATAGTTGTCAAATACCCTATTCTTACAATAGTGCTAGTTACATAGTACTCTGTGCGGGAAAAAATATTATTAGTAATGGCGTCTCTAGTTGCACTGGCCGGCGCAGTGGTTCCATGTTATGTGCTCAACCTATATTAAAACCGACCTCGTCGTTAAACCTTTTGCCTAAACCTGCAGTAAGTTAGAGCTTACTAAAATGTTGCTTGGTATTTTGAAATCGACAAATCGGAAACCTAGTCCAATTAACTATAAACCCTTCATTAAAATTTTACAGCGCATGTTCGAAAACCCCAGCATGAGGTGTTTTGAGTGACGTCACAAGTAAGGGCGTTTCCTGTTATCGATTGTAATTTCCACAAGAGGGTTGCCGAAGTGGCTCGCGAGTGAATGACCCATGCATGCTATACTTACATAGCAATGCAACTGTGCAAGGGGTGTATACCCGAGTCGAGTTGGGACTCTGAAAATCGACTTGCGCTATACAATGTGTTAAACAGCGGCGTAGCTAGCATGGGTAACACTCGGTGCCGATAATATGGTGCCACCCCACAAGTGAAGATCCTGCCCCACCCGAAGTAATTTTGGGTTTCGACTTTCGTTCTGTCTGAAAAATCCCAAGTCCGTCCAACCGTACCCGGTCTCATCCGGGACAGGCCGCACACGGTGTTACAGAATAAACGCAGTAGTTACACAAAAAGGGGTAATTTTGCTCATCATTAAGAACAAATTACTATGAGATACTACCTGAAACCGCGAAAAGTCAGCTTTTCAGTACATTTTGTCGAGTGAGCACATAATGTACCTATAGTCGATGTTTTTTCGCAATTTTAGTGTCTGTAAAAGTTGTTCATGATGAGTACAATGACCCCTTTTCACAGTAAGTATTGCGTTTTTTCTTTTACACGTTGTATATATCACCGGGTTATTGCAAACACCGTCGATTTTAAAATAAATCCCGCGAGATATTTTATTATGCTTAACTTTTATGAGTTCTAATTTTATCATTTGTAAGCTGTCACAGACACCTTCATACAATGCCACCTATATAAATATAAGTTAAATCATTAGTTGATGATACTTTACCTACAACGTGTAACAGAATAAACGCAATACCTTGAAATGGGTCATTGTACTCATCATCATGAACAACTTTTATTATGGGACCTACCCCAAAATCGCGAAAAAAAAGTCAGTCCAGTACATTTTGTCGAGTTATGCGCACAGAAATGTATCGGGCAGTCGATTTTCTTTTTCGCAATTTCAATGTAGGTCATAGAAAAAGCTCATAATGATGAGAACAATGACCCCTTTTCAGGTTAGTATTGCGTTTATTCTGTTACACGTTGCATAATACTAGTTTTTGCCCGCGATTTCGTACGCGCATATCCCATTTTTTCCCGTTCCCTAAGGCCTCGGGACCTACATGCCAAATTTCAGCTACGACCAGTAGTTGCGGCTGTGCGTTGTCTGTCAGTCTATCAGTAACGGAAGTTTTATATAAATACTAGCTTTTGCCCGCGACTTCGTCCGCGTGGAATAGTTACTTTTTATTTTTAAGATACTAATTTTTCAAAAGCACTTATTATTACACCGATTATTTATTTTTATCAAATACCTAAATACAAAAGATTATGGTTTTACAAACTTTCATCCTCTATTTTAACCCCTTTTCTCGCGACAAGCCTATGTCCTCCAAGGTCTAATTTATCTCTGTACCAAATTTCATCTAAATCGGTTCAGCGGTTTAAGCGTGAAGAGGTAACAGACAGACACACTTTCGTATTTATAATATTAGTATGGATTGATATTGATTGATATATTGATTTACCATAATGTTTCGTTGACTAGGTATTGTTAATTGATTTGTTGAAATACACCTGACTGACAAAAATAAAGTGATTTGTGATATTTAATAAAATTTTAGGAACTGTTGATTCGGTTTTAATTTACTACCCTAAGTATTGGAATAGTATAACAACATATTGTACAATTCTGTAGATACTGCATAGGCTGGATATGGAAAAAAGGGAATAACAACATGAGATATAGTGATGTGCTTGGGTTAAAAAAATATTAGGCCGCAAGTGTTAGATACGTATTTATATTTTATCAATCAAATCAGTAAAAAATACGAAGATAAAACGCATCAGAGATAAGGAGTGGGGGCTTGTAACGTCACTTTCCAGTAAAAAGTTTACCGGTAAGTGACGTCCCACGAGTTTTCAACGCACTGTAACGTCTTCATTTTTTGTTCACGTGACAAAAGTAAAAATACGCATCCAATATTTTTTGGAAACCTATCTGACGGACTAATTAGATTTTTTAGTCAAATACCCTATTATTATCAGAGTTAAGCACCAACCATGCACCAACTGCGAGAGCGGACAATCCAAATAAGAATATCCAGGCGCTGAATGGTGATGCTACTCGACACCAAATAATAGGAAAAGGAGAAGACAACGTGCTATATACAGTTTCTTGACCGATGAGAAGGCGAGATTGTTTTTTTGATCCATAATAAATAAATATTTTAACTAAATTTAATTTTTTTAAGCCGGAGCCACACGCTTACCAAACCTCAACAAACCGTCACAATTATAACCGACACTCGATGTGCGTCATGCCAACTTATGCCTGCCTGTCCTATATGTACTGAAGACGCCAGCACGTAAAGCTACCCGAAACTCAAAATTTCCCATTCAACCTTGAACCTAATGATTTAGCGATAAAGTTGAAAATTAATTGAAGAAATTTGATAGATTGTTGACAAGTGCTCGCGCAAGCGTGTCCATGGAGATGTTTAAAACCCGAAATTTAGCCAAATCTTTGTGGAGCCTCGCGTTTTAGGAATTTTGCTGCAAGTGCCAAGCGTGTGGATCCAGCGTTAGCTATAAAAACAACTCCACAAAAAAATCTGAATGTTTAATGGATTAGCAGACTAACCAGTTGCTAACTAATTCAGATTCTTCAAAGGTTTTTATTTTATATTCGTGTAAACTTTTCACGAAGAATGTGAGCGAGGCTTTAGTGACAGATTTTTAGTCGATTTGCTACTATATTACACATCCCTATTCGAATGACGTATCGTATGATTGCAAATCATTTGACGTATTAGTCGTATTACCTATTTTATTTATTCGCGATTGATTCAGCCCGACCAAAAAATAAGAATTGCAGTCTTTTATGAAGAATTAATAGTGTATGATTGCAGTGATACCCATTTTGATTGCATACTAAAGTATTATAGGATTGTTTTTTGTGCTAAGTCATGGCAAAAATCAAAGTTACTGGAGCTACGAGCAGACTAAAGCAAGATTACCTTAGGCTTAAAAATGACCCCATTCCATATGTAACAGCGGAACCAGTGCCGTCTAATATTTTAGAATGGCATTACGTGGTCAAAGGACCAGAAAAGAGTCCTTACGAGGGCGGATACTATCATGGAAAAATCATATTTCCAAGGGAGTTCCCATTCAAGCCGCCATCTATTTACATGATCACGCCGAATGGTCGGTTCAAGACAAACACGCGACTTTGCCTTAGCATCACGGACTTTCATCCCGACACATGGAACCCAGCATGGTCAATATCCACAATCCTCACTGGTCTGCTAAGTTTCATGTTAGAGAAGACACCAACACTGGGGTCTGTCGAGACGTCGGATTTCCAGAAGCGTTGCTTGGCGGCGGAATCTTTGGAGACAAACATTAAGAACAAGATGTTTTGCGAGTTGTTCCCAGATTATGTTGAGGAGATAGAGAAGCAGCTGAAGCTGCGTCATGAGGTGATGTTGCAGGCTGAGAACACCGCCACAAGTGAAGGTGAAGTGATAACCGAGCCACAGTCCAACATACACTATGTTCTGACTAATCTATTTTTGTTTGTAGGCTTTATATTCCTGGCGTACATGGTCAAATATGTGTTAGTCTCAATATCCAATGATTAGGAAAGTAATTATGCTTTATTTTAATGTAAATATTGTAATTTATTTTGTAAATACATTTATTCCATTAGAGGCAAATTTTAAGTTAATTTGACACTGTGCTAAGCATACAGAATCGACATAGTATGAACTCGTTCATTTAATACATGGAAACAAAAAGATATTGACTCATTTGGTCAGACAAACAAGTGGCACAGTTTTGTTCAACATCAGTGTCAAATGTTTTTCATTTCACCACTAAATAAGTAGGCTGCATAGTTACCAGAATTCTTTAATATGTACAACTCTTTATATTTTTTCCATTCATTCTGATATATAACTGTTTTATAATGAAGGCAAAGCTTGATGTCAGTGTTAATTTCACTTCTGCTCTTTTATTAGTTATTATGTTAAAAATATTGATGTTTTTAAATTTACTGTAGTGATAACAAAAATAAACCATCTAACACGTTCAATGCCACTACTAGTTTCATGATGTCTTTGCCGCATATATGTATATGTTGGACTTGTCAAGTCAGTCGCCGGCACTGGAACATTAACTCACAGTGAGTTGGTGGCAGTGAACATGTTAATTTATAATAGGTACATATTGAGTGGTAATGCACTTTCATTATTAACTATATTAAAGCATACACACAATTATAGTTTTTAGATATTCTTTGTGATGAATAGCTAGGTAGTGTGTTTCAAATTAGACAAAGAATGTAGGATTATTGTGATATTTACTTTTTCACTCTTGCAAATATTCTCAGTCAAGATTGCAGATAGCTTTTAATCTGAGATCAATTTGTCAAGTTTCTCAACTTACTATAGCAAGTAAATGTAGTAATCTCAATTAACATTGGTGTATTTCTGCTTGTATGCCAGTATTTTGTTAAATCAATATTACTATTCCAAATATGATAGTGATGATTTCATGTTGTGTTACATCACATTAGAATTAATTTGAATTATACATATGGTAATCATGTATCGTCTCATGTAGTAAATATTTAATCTTTCAATGTTTATATTGAGCCTACTACTGCATTTAAATTGTGTTGTCCCTGTAGCTATTTTATAAAGCATATTGAAAATTGTTTGCCCTTGAATGTTAGTGTTAATTTTAAGGTGTGCATGGCTTATTGCACATGTATTATTCAGCCATTGTTCAGCCTTATAGGCAGTGTAACAACTGTACTCAATTATTTCAAAAATGTACATATACAGAAGTTATTAGAAGCATGTCTGCAAACCATATTATAAGTTCTACGTTTTTACATTACTTCTCTCTTAAATTTTCTCGATCTTGTTTATAATAAATAAAAGTACTTAAGTTAAACCTGTTCTTCTCCTATATTGCCTTTTCATAACTAGCTATATTTATAATTTTGAAGTGGTAGGCAACTTATGATGTTTGTAACTTTGTAAATCAAAATGTTTACTCATAAATACTGAATAGGTAAGGCCAATATATATTTTGCCATGTAATGTTGCACACATAAATAAAAATGTGATTATAATTTACAATCATTGTATCTACTATTGGTTTTAGCAACTGCAAATTGTTTAAAATCTAGTAAAATGGTATTTTTCTATGAAATTTTGTTTTATTTGTCGGAAGTCAAATGAAAAATATTAATTACTATTGTGAACCCATTTATTTTATTTACTTCAATAGGTACATATCTACATAATCAGTATCATTTCCATATAATTTAATGTTACTATAATAGTATGAAAATTTATAGAAGAGAATTATGTACTATTACATTATTGCCTACTTTCTTGTATACAATGAATTCTGTAAGGATATAGAAACAAGGCAGGCATCACAGCACCACTAAATAACATTTAACGAGGCTGCATCACCTTTTATTTACCACAACATACCTAGTATAGTTATTGAGGATTTTAATAGCATGGTTCAGTGTTTTATAAAATAATTGGTATTTATAAAAGAGAATTTACTCTTACATTACACACCACCAATACATAATATTATTGATTTTTACATGATATATAATTATATACTTAAAATCTAGTAGTACTACTTATGACTAAGTATTTTAAAATAATATAAACCATCGAATTATATAGCTAGAAGGCTAACAATTTCTGATAGGCAATATGTTTTGTAAGAAATAACATATTATTTCACAATGGAACAATTTTTGATGATTTTTATCTATTAGCTTGCTATTTATTCCTTATTTTCTTCCTCATCATCACTCCAGTCACTAACTAAGCTTTTGATATTGTCATTTTTTGGGACGTCTGGGGTATCTGCCGAATCAACACTTGTTTCTTTACTTAACTCTTCTGTTGTTGGCTCAACAACATCTTCGTCAGCAGTAATCATTTCCTCTTGGGAATCATTATCCTCCCAATCATTTAGCAGCGACGATAATTTCTCTTGTACTTGTGGATTTGGAACTGGTGATTCATTCAATGGAGGAAGTCGCATATCCTGGCTTGATGAGTCTTCTTCTTGTGAAGAAATAGCACTTTCTTCAGTGTCGACATCTGCAGCCGCCTCTACATCAAGTTGCACAGTCGCCTCTACGTCATGTGTTGCACTTGTGTTAACATCAAGTTGTGCAGTCGCGTCTACATGAAGTTGACCAGCCGCATCTACTTCAAGTTGAGCAACGGCCTCCACTTCGAGATGAGCTGACATTTGTTTTTGCATTTCTTGTTGAATGTTTTCTATTGATTCTTCTACCTCTGGTATTTCTTCAACCAAAGGTTGATTTTGAGAGCCTTTGTTTGAAATTGATTTCGTGTTTCTATTATCCTCTGCTACATCATATTCATCGTCAGACCAATCTAAACTTAAATTTTGCATCTTTTTATCTGATTCTGTAGCATATACAGGTTTTTCATTATTGGCACGGTTGATATCTACAATGTCATCATAAGCTTGGGATTCCATGAGCTCTGATTGTTGGCCTTCCGAGGTGTTGTTCTCTGGTTTTACAACTTCTGAGTATTTGTTTATAGTCACAGAATCTAGAGTGTGATCTTTTTGATTTTGGGAGGCAAGAGAAGATTCTATTAAACATTCCGATTTGTTTGATTGTTCTGTTACATTTTGCCTTTCAACTGGCTGTTCTACCACATTTTCTATATCTGCTGGTTGATCTATCATGTTTTCCAAAACAACTGGCTGTTCTAAAGGAGTTTCTATTTCGATCGGTTGTTCTTGTATATTAGCAGTTTCCACATGTTGTACTATCATGTTTTCTGTTTGTACTGACTCCTTTGTATTTCTTGTTTCTATTGGTTGTTCCATCATATGAACAGTTGTTTGTTCCATTTCATTTTCCAGTGGTTGCTCCAGTACCATCACATTTCCTGTTACTAGTGGTTGTGCTACAATATATTCTGTTTCCATTGGTTGGTCTGTAACATTTTCTGTTTCCATAGGTTGGGCTAGTACAATTTCTGTTTCTGTGGTTGGTTGTTCAAATACATTTTCCGTTTGGATTGGTTGATCAATTCCTGTTTCCATTGATTGTTCTAACACATTTTCTTCTCTCATTTGGTGTTGTTGTTCTAGCATATTTTCCATTTCCATTGGTTCTCCTATGTTTTGTGGAACATTTTCGACAATCTCATTTACAGTAGTTGTTTCTTTTTCAATCAAACTCATGACTGGCACATTATCTTCAATACTCTCAACTGGTTGATTTATTTGTTCAATTGTTACATCTGATTCATTTAGGTTAACATCAGTTTCATCTGATGACAGCCCTTTTCGAGATTCAGGTACTAAATGTACTTCTGGCAGCTCACCCAAATTATCACCTGTTGCACTATGAATTGGCCCAGTTACTATTTGATTTGAGTCTAGCATTACTGTGTGTGAGGGTAACTGTATTTGTTGACCTTCCAAATTTTGGATATTATTTTGCCAAGTTTGTTCCACTTGTGTTTCAATGCAATGAGTATTCATTGCTGGTGTGGAGGTAGTCACAGTTTCATAATTTTGTGTTATGATTGCAGAGGACTGCACAAATTGTGCTCCTATACCTCCTGTAGTTATAATCTGGTATTGCTTATTTTGATCATCAACAGGGTGACTATAGACAACTACAATGTTAGAGTTTTCAGTAGCTACAGCTTCAGAGACGTTCATAGGATATTCATGGGGAAGAATCATCATTTCACTCCCTTGAGTATTGTCTAAGTCTATTGCAGTTGTCTCTATTGCTTGGTGGCGGTGTGGTGCAGTTAATACAGCCAAGGTCTTGCTTGTACCACCATCATCAAATATAATGGGATGGTTAGAAGCCATTAAAGCTTTGTATTCTTCTTCATTTGAAACCACAATTTGTATTGGTTGATTAAGGTTCGTTGACTTCTTTATGACCATACTAGACTGCTGCTGCACATTTTCTTCAATGGTTGCATTTTGAACATGTGTGTATTCTGAAGTTGTAGGTTGTTGCATTGTCTCTAAAGAATCAGTTTCAAGCATATCTGAAATAATGTAATCTCTGCTGTCTGGCTTCCGTTTTCTAGGAATAAGTTGATGATCTCTCATGATATATTCATTGTTATCTATTAATACAATCTCTTCATTCTGATTATTGGATAAGGATTCCAATGGCATTTTGATATCTTGGAAAAAATCATTATGCACAGATTGAGTATTAATAGTATGTTTACTGGCCTTGGGTTTTGGTGCTGGTTTTGGAGAATCAAAGCCAGGATTTAAAATCTTTTGCTTCAAATTGGAGTTAACATTATGTTGTCTTCTAGCAGGGACTTGTTTGTCAGTTGATGGTCTCTGCTGTGCTGGATACTGTATATCTACCTCTTCATAATCATTGTCGTAGCTAGTGCTAGGTTCATACTTGACAGCACTTTTTGCTCTTGGTATTTCTGCTACAGCTGGCTTTTCGTCATCTGAATCATCAATGATACCATCGCTTTTTGCTTCTTGTTTGTGATGAGTTTTTATGTGTGAATATAGGTTTATTTCTCGCAAGAACACTTTCAAGCAATAGATACATTGCAGATTCGATTTCTTTTCAGCACTGTACTTGTGTCCTGTGTTTTGTATGTGTTGTAGAAGTTGACTAGAAGTAGCAAATGCTACAGAACAAACATTACAGCGGAAGTTCTTCACAGCTTTATGGCCCAGTTTGTGTTTTGTAAGCAGCGCATCAGTTAATGCAATATAAGTACACATGTTACATTTAGGGAAGTGATACTGAGGTGGCGGTTCTACACCATGTTGAGCATACAGGTGGTGTAGTAGATAATTTCTCTTCAAGGATCTAAGGCCACAGTATTCACAAATGTTAGCCACTGGTTTTTCATTATGCACATCTACTAAATGACGACGGAATTTATAATAAGAATTGAAATGAAGAGCTTTTCCAGGTGTGCCACAGATTAAGCATATCCAAGGACCTTTAATATTATCTGCACCCATTGCAATAAGTTTTGCTGCTTGCTTAGAATCTATAACATCAGTTTCATATGTAAAATCATCTTCTTCTGTTTTTAATTTTATTGGTTTATCTTCTACATAGGCAGGAGCTTGTTTTAGCTGTTTTTTACCTTTACTAGGCACAGGATCCAGAATTTTCAATTTAATGTTTTTATTGCTTTTCACCAAATGAGGATACTTCTTTAAGACTTCACTTATTATCCTTGCATGGTCTAGATTGGAAGCAGCTTTACTGTCCTTAGTTTCAATTGTGACTTTGGGACCACCATCATTGGCATCTAAAATCTGATCAAAAAGCTGGTTTGGATCCTTTTCATTGTTCATAAAGTGTGTATTGAACAAATCAGTTTCATCATTAAAATTATGCTCAGTGGTGCTGTCATCAAACAAACTATCTTCCTTAGGTGTTATCTTTTTACATTCAACAATATCAATTGTTGATAAACCAGACACTTTCTTTGAGCCTGATGCTTCAGTGAATACATTGCTCCGTTTAGCCTTATAACGTTTGACTGTGTCTGGATGGACCATTAAAGGCTGGGAAGTATATGATATGCTGCAGAATGAGTTGTCAAAGATATTGTCAGTATCAAGTTCTTCAGGCACTTCGTATCTTGTAGGGCGTGGATCACTTATGGCCGTCCTTTGAGAAGTAAAATGGTCTTTCAATATGGGAGACGGAGACGGAGGACGATATGCAACACTGTTAACATTTTCAATTCGAGCATTAGATTGGTAAGTTTTTTTATCTCTATTTACTATATTATTCTCAAATGCTTTGCCGTAGGAGCGTTTATTACTGGAGCCCGGGGGTGAGGTCGTCTTCACAGGTTTAGGTTCGTTTTGGACACTTTGTTTAGGAAACTTTTTAATACCACTATAGCTGTGAGCAGGTGCTTTTGGCGCTAAGTTGCGATGTGACTCGAGGAGTTTACTTAGCACTGGCATATTGAGAATCTGAGATGTTTGATACAATCTTTCAAGTAAATCCATCTTGAATTCTAAATGTCCCGTATACATAAAGTTCACAATCGGCACGACAACGTCTGCCTGCAGGTCGTCGGGCATCACCAGACAGTCTTCGTACATTTCACATGTTCGTTCCAGGAGTTCGAAGTACTCAGTGCACGCACTGAGTACTAGTCGGTGTACTTTCAGCTGGGCATTGTCTTGAAACTGAAGCGTCAAGTCGCAGTAGTCCGTTCGGTTAAAAAAGTGCTTTAGCCTTTGGAGGAAATATATTCCCCAGTTGTCAACTTTCACTTGCTTCACGTCGGACATTGTTGCGATTCAGCAGGCCATAATATCGACTATGTTAGCAGCATACCGGGCGCTGAAATAGAAGTTCATCGACATTAGAAATGGGCATCAACAAAGATACACGCGATTTAATGCGGCAACTATTGATCCAGAGAACGTTTGACATTATATTTCATTGTTAGTTTGACCGGAATGATGCTATACACCCAGTTTTACCAAAGCGTTTCACATTTTACTTTTCACTTGAATTTTCCGCCACATATTGCAGTGTTTTATTCTTGTAACTTACCGATATCAGCCAAACAGAATAGTTTGTATTTCGTTAACTTGCTCTCGTCACAATCAAACACAAAATTACTGCACCAAATCCAACACAAGTTGACACGGTGGACGTAAGATGGCGGTGTACAGCGGTGGCCTCAATATGAACGCGAAGCTTGTTGACGCTTTGGTGGCAATGCTGTTATGTAGTCATTATGAGTACCATCTGAATTTTTTGTAAGCAAAAAAAAACTTTGGCAATGTAACTTGTAGCTATAGAATTAATAGCTACATAAAGCATGTTAATTCTATTAGTTTCTGGCTCAATATATTTAATTTCATTTAATGTTGTTGACATGTCTGCGTACAGTTGCACAGTGTCGCCATCTGCGACGATTCTTACACGAACTTATTGATTGCGCGCGTTCTAATTTTACTCAGCCGTGTTCACACAGCGGGAAATGAATATGACGCATCGAAACGAAGCCCGCTTGGTTGTCTATTATTACATAAGGTAACTATAATAGGGCAATAGAGGGCTCTGATTTCAGCATTATTGTTTCGTATAACAATAAATATATGAGAAACTCCTCCTTTTTCTGAAGTCGGTTTATGAAATAAAATAAAATGTCAGTTTCATAATACCATTTTTAATTCCTTTGCCATGCCTTGTTTACAGTTACACCATAGGTATGGTACCTACCTGCTACCTGCAGAGGATTCTGGTCTAAGGACATCTATTAAAACAGACTCATTAACACCTATATAGGTACCTACTATCTATTGCAATACAGTATTAATTTCTCGGTCATTTTATCATCATGCCATAAAGGTTTACTTTATCAGCGAATTATACCCACAACACCCACGGTTGAAGAGAGGGTGTTTCGTTATAGCGGGTCCACTTTTGTCTGGCGTCTGGACAGACTTTGAGCTTTGAATAAAATAATGTAGGTACCGATCACAGCAAAATTATTTTGTGTGGATTACTTTGTCGCACAGACAATAGATATTCTATAGAAGTTTGTGGACGATCCATTCGGTACCGTACCGGTACCTATCTACTGCATAAACGGCAGTCGTTGTAAAGTCAAAGTCTAAGTCATTTATTCATGTATTGAAAGGTAAAACGAAAATCTAACATACCTACCTACCCGAAGTGTTTCAGATACCTACTAATATTTTTGAGCTTGCTACGCTCGCTTTTGCAATCTAAAGGTAAGTCTCTCAGTCGATTCGGCAACTTTTCTGCATATAATCCGACAACATAGGTGACCTAGATCTAGCTTTTCATAAAAATCACAGTTAAATTGCAAAGAGTTTTCCTCTTTTTAGGGTAAGATATTCAACAAGGAACCCTTAGTTTCGTTATGTCCGTCTGTCCGATGTCCGCGGTTTACCTCGGAGACGGATGTAACGAATATTCGCATTTGCAGTCGCATTCGCGTATATTCACATATTTTTCTACATTCGCATTCGTATTCACGAGAAACGATGCGAATGTACTTATTTGTCAAACAAGGAAATTAAATATGGCAACAGCCCCAGCAACGGGCCTCGGCGGCGAGGGTGGAAGCAGGACAGGTGGTCGTGGTTTGCGCAGGGTGCTGGTCTCTTTCCGGCTCTCTTGGAAGAGAGTGGTGGAGTCATCAAGCGTTCGTATCGGGTGGCCGATGTGATAAGGAGATTACGGTGATTTACAGCAGTGTCGAAGAAACGTTTGGCTATGCGTTTCATGAACTGCTATATGGTGGGTAATTTGAGATCTACATGCAGAGTCTCATTTTGGACATGGTAGGGGGCTCCCGTGATTTTACGGAGGAAACAGTTTTGGAGCGTCTATATCCTATGGAGGTGACGAGGCTTTGCGTGTTCAAAGATGGCGCAAGCGTACGTCATGATGGGATGGAAGACCGCGGTAAAAAGTTGCAATTTGCCCGTAGCAGATTGTCACACAAGTAGACAATCTGCTACGGGCAGTCATGATGAAGTGAAATCTTCCCTGAGCGAAGGCGGCGCGAGAACGGGCCTGCCTTATGTGCTCAGCGAAGGTGAGGTGGCTGTCCAGGATGATCCTCAGGTATTCGGCTTGCTTTTCCGGACGAGGGGGAAGGGGTTTATGCCGCGGTTTCGTAAAAAGAACTGCCTGGCTCTTATCGGGGTTAACCTCGATTCTCCATTTCATGAACCACCTGCCAGCCCAGGATGTTTGCAGAAGTTTGGAGAGTGCGAGCGATAGATTCAGGGTCGCGACCGGTGTAGTAAATGGCACTGTCGTCGGCAAATAGGGCCAACTGCGCCTTTTACTTTTGGGGATATCGCTCTCTGGTGAACAGCGTAAAGACAAGGGGGGATAGCACTACGCTTTGGCGGACTCCTACTCGGATGGGGTGAGGAGACGAGAGTGCACACTTGATGTGATAGCAAAAGGTCAAATCGACAAAAAGTCTCGCAAGATGAGCACGAGACGGCCAGGCACGCCGAGTTGGTATAGCTTATAAATTATGCCATTGTGCCAGACCTTGTCGAATGCTTTCGCTATGACAAATAACAAGGATACCAGCGCTTAGGTGCTCGATTATGCGGTGGACTTGTTGGCTGCACGAGTGTTCGGTTCGAAAACCAAACTGCTCGTAATCGTAAGGGATAGGACTCTTTGCTTAGGCATAATCTTTGAGCCACTTGTAAATTAGCCTCTCGTAGATTTTACCGAGAACGTTGAGTATACTGATAGGACGGTAATGAGTAACGTTTATCCTTGGCATTCGTATTTATATTGGTGAAGAATTAAACAAGTTCATGCAAGATTGCAAGCACACACACCAGAATTAGTATTTCGTCCCTTTGCACGTTTGCACGTCTGAACAAGCGTTGCGGCGTTATGCAAGTCTCAACACGTTGTACTGAATATGGAATATGCAAGTTTTTTCAAGTAACAGTCGCTGAGCTTCTTAAAATATTAAGTATCTGCCCACATTGATAGGTGAAGTCAAGCCAACATTTTAGTTCTTCACAATCGATACCAGATAAATTTTCGCGGCTTACGAATTTTTTTGTCACGCCAACGTAGACCCCCTTCGAGTCTTCCGTGGACACCTGGGGGTCCACTTGGACCACTTTGGGAATCAATGGACTAGAGGATATGCCATCATAATACAACTGATAAATTTATGTTTTCCTTTTTATTTATATTTGTATAAAGAATGATCATGGAACAGCCTTAAAGTAGGCAATTAAATGAGTAAGATTTTGTTTATGTTCTAAATATTACAAAATCACAACTAGGTAAGTCAAAAAAAAAACAGATACCTAATGTCCTTCCTTACATTACAAAGAATCAAATTGTAAATTATAATATCTCTGGACAAAAAGAACTTGTGTGTTTAATCAAATTAATAAGCTAATTATCTAATTCTAAGGAGTCTTGTTACAATCAGGTAATATTTTTACCTACATACTTACCTACTTAGGTACCTACCTACCTACTACTTATTTAACAGATTATAACTACACCAAACATTTCGAGCTGTTTTAACCCCCCTCATAACTTTGCTTGTAATAAGTAATCACAACTTGATAAAACTTGGACCATTTATTACTATCACCTAAGTAGTTGAAGATTAATGGAATTCAAAACATTAGGTTAAACCGATAAGGAGGTACAGGGGACCAATAAGTGAAGGTTTTACGGACTCGCTGACTCATTAAAATTATGGGGCACTTCCAGTCATGCTAGAAACTTCAAAATTTGGTGTGTAGATAGGTCTTAGGCTACAATAATAAGCTGGACGAAAACGGACCTTTAAAACCTACAGCGCGTAATTAATACCACTATGACCAAACATAGAAAGCACTACCCTAGATCTTGCGTCCAGCGACTTACATTACCAAGGAAGGAAGGAGGACGAGGCATAATAGATATTACGAAAATTAGGAAATATTTTAACACAAAAAGCGCTACCTCTACCCTTTACAAAGCAATTGTATATAACGGCCGAAAACTAACTCCATTAAACATGCACGAAAAGACAACTCAAATTAACGAGAAACAAAACGATACACCAACAAAAATATTAGAATGGACTCAGAAGTCACTCCATGGAAGACATCGCCGCGACCTTTGCCAGCCTAACGTCGACAAGTTAGCGTCGAACGAATGGCTCAGGCGTGGAGATTTATTCCCTGAGACTGAAGTGTTTATGACGGCAATCCAAGATCAGGTTATTGAAACTCGCAACTATCAAAAGCACATCATGCGAGTCCCCCATTCAACAGATACTTGTAATCGGTGTCATAGCTCTCCCGAAACTATTCAACATATCTATCACTGGAGTGTAAAGCGATAGTTCAGACTGACTACAAACACAGGCATGATCAAATAGCAAACATAATCCATCAAAAACTTGCTATAAAATATTAATTCATTACTACACGCCCAGAACCATACTACAACAACGCAACACACAAGTTGTACTTTGACCGAGCCATTCTCATACACAAAACAACACATTACAATAGACCCGACATTACTCTTTTAGATTAAATTAATAAAACAGCGCAAATTATTGACATAACAGTACCAAACACGCACAACTTTCAAAGTACTGTAGCAGGAAAGCTGTTTAAATATACAGACCTGAAAATAGAAATAAGTAGAATGTGGCAACTTGGCAACGTTTCCATCATCCCTGTAGTGATCTCGACTACGGATGATGGATGCTTCCTCCACCTATCAAACCCTACAGAAAGCAGCTATCTTAAACACCTGCAGAATTGACCGGAAATTCCTACAAAACGATACCAACGCAGACATTTTCTATAACTTAGGTTTACTCTCAGGGGTAGCACTTGGCTTCGGCCCGTATTATTCTTAAAAACCGGCTGGCTACAGACTGCTGAGATACAAAAATGTTTACGTTTTGGCTCAAAAACTACTGACCCGATTTTAAAAATTCTTTCACTTTTAGAAATCTACATCTTCACCGAGTATCATAGGCTATATTTAATTCCAGAAATAATTAGGGATCCCTACTAAAACTTGAATAATGTAACCCGAGGTGTAAAAAAATTGACATAAAATGTCTTTCATCGTATGCACTGTGAAAACTATTGATGATAGATACATAAAAATAATGTACTACATAATTAACGACAAAGTTGCGGGCGAAGTGCTAGTGAGCTTATAATTTTAATGATTGGCAGTCCAAGTGTGCGTGCTTTGAAATTAAAATATAATAGTGACTCTAGTTGTCCATTCGCAAAAAGTAGAATCTTATGGAGAAGAACGGACAAGGAACTGAAAAGTTACTGTTTTCAAATTAATATAAGTTTTACAATATTCTATATTACAGTAGTAGTACACTAGCGGACTCAGGCTAGTGCTACTTACTGATATTATTATAATAAAACTATATTTGAGGTTTAAACTTCATAATATATTTGGCAACTGCCTTCCACGAACGCTGGTACCGGAGTCCCATATAAAAACAAAACATATTTTCATATTCTTAATTCAAATTCTCTTTTACTTTTTGCCAGACGCTTCCAAAGATCCATCTTGTCTGCCAGAGACCTGGAGCCAAGGAGATCCTCCTGACAATACATACATTGATCAATTGATTATATTATGCGAGCACGATGCACCCAAAATAACACTAATATACAACACACACTTATATACTAATAGGTACAACAAGCAATACCAGCAGAGGTAAAATTAAGTTTGCTAGTTAGCGACATGGTACTCACACATTTACAAATTTTGCAACCGTTGATTTATATATATAATTAACAACAATGGATCAGTGTGTGAGTTAAATTACATATTAAAAAATCAGAAAGTACACCAGTATATATGTAGTAAATAAATCAACACATACAAATCAACAAGTTTGACTTTGTCTACTACACTCTAGATCGTCCTATGGAACAGGACCAGCATGTTTCCAAGTATTCTAATCTTTAATATAATTTTCTAGTTTGTAATTTGCTTGTTTACAAGTATGTAAGTGTGGTTTTAATATAACTTTTATTATATAAATTTTCTTTAATTTAATCCTAATATGTCACAAGGTATTTTGTTGTAACATTTAACACAGTACCCCATGAAAAATTTTCGTACTTTGGCAAATCAATAAAATGTTTGATCCAATTAATTTCTACTTTTGAAAATAAAATAATGTCTATCATTAATTTTGCTAAAGAGATGTCGATTTTTTCTTACATACCTACATGATATTATCATAAATGTATTTACGAGAGACTGTCATAATATTAATCTTTTTTAAAAGTTCCCTCGCGGCAACGAAGATTATAAATGGCTCTGACAGCCCGCTTTTGCAAAATAAATACAGATCTAATGTCAGCAGCTCGACCCCACAGCAAAATACCGTACGAAATAATGCTGTGAAAGTAACTAAAACAGACCAAGCGCGCGGTTTCTACATCTGTTAACCGTCTTATCTTTCTAACAGCATAAGCGGCTGAGCTTAGCCGCCTCGCAAGAGATGTTATATGAGGTCCCCATTGCAATTTCTGGTCTAAAGTGATTCCTAGGAAAACCGTCTGATCAATAAATTCCAGTTTTTGTCCATTCAATACGATGTCACATTCTTTACTTCTAACATTTTGGTAGAGTAAATATAATACAAATTTGGTTTTATTTTTTCATCTAGTAGGTACTAAGTTGTTTGCCGTAAACCAAAGTTGGACCTGATGAATAAAGTTATTGACGTCATCAAGATTTTGTGACCGTCGTCTATCCTAAATATCAATGATGTGTCATCACCAAATAACACCATCTTTGGTTGATTATGAAGCAAGTCAAAGCTTCTATAGCTAAGTATAAAAAATGGGCTGTCCAACACATCGGTCCGTATAAAACGACTAAAAATTTACTAACATGTCACTTTTCAAGCAATCTGACGCAAATCTGTGATTGAACTAAACCACCTATAATAATGAATTATAGGAAAATAAACAAAAGTGGACCTTATTAAACTAATGTTATAAACATATAGGTACTTACAATAAAACGTTTTTCGGCGAAGTAGGTATCCACAAAATACCTGCTATGTTTTGAAATAAAGAATTCTAAACTCATTAAAAACAATATTTTTATAAATTAAATTACTTAATACTTATATATATTTTATTAATACTTTTAATACTTACAAGTACCTGTCTTTTTTCTTCTTTCTTAGGAACAGTCGGTTTTTAGGGTTCCGTACGTCCAAAGGGCCCTATTACTAAGACTCCACTGTCCGTCTGTCTGGCTTGTATCTCATGAAACGTGATAGCTAGACAGTTGAAATTTTATTGAAATTTTCACAGATGATGTATTTCTGTTGCCGTTATAACAACAAATAATAAAAAAATAATTAAATTAAAAATAAAGGGGGCTTCCATACAAGAAACGTGTTTTTTTGTTCGGTTTATGGTAGGTACGGAATCCTTCGTGTGAAAGTCCGACTTGTACTTGGCCGTTTTTTTTACTATTTAATTACTTACCTACGTAGATTCACACTACCTCGATGGTTACTTTTCTTTAATCAATTTGCATCACTAATAAGTAATAACATAAGCTATACCTAGGTACCTTACCTTACCTTACTCCTGCCAGGGTTGCGGAATTTTTTCGAAAGAGTCACCGCGGCCCTGGAACGCAAAGGGCTTTAGAAGGAACACGGATGGGTTTTAGTCAGTAAGAGTCTGACACGCCCTTCCGCTCTCCCCAGAGCGGAAGAAGTCATTTGATGATTTCCCATCCTTAAAAAAAGGTACCTTAGTGCTAAAAATAAATACTTTGCCTTATTTTAGTTAAGTACATATTTTTTTAACCGACTTAAAAAAAAGGAGTGGATATTCGGCGAGTCATTATGGGGCCGATATACACGATTTAAAAAAAATATTTAACCTAGTTAACAACGCTAACAAAGGCGATGTGGTCCTATATAAATCTTGGCAATGGAATTTTATTAATTTTGGCAGAAAAGTTTTTAGTAAACAGTAGATGTTGTGTTACATTTAATTTCATCATGAAAATAACAAAGTGCATCTACCACATACCTACTGGTTTCGGAAGTCGACGGCCAAAAAAAACCAATTTGAAAAAACAATTTCCGAAACTAAAGTTAATTTTCTCCTGCCGTGTTTTAAGTCAGTAGTTTTCTTTCTATAAAGTTATTGGGAATATTAATTCTAGGGAATTAAATGATAATAGACCACAGAGTAAAAGTCAGAAAATTATTTATTGCAGAAAGTTAATGTCGCCTATTCAGATTTTCTGATATTTTAAAACCTGTTACAAGACTCCGAAAATATGAAAATGTTATAAGCTAAATCACGAACATTTTTCCACTTACAAATGTAGATAAGCTTATAAAGAGATAAACTGATCTCACTCTACCACATGCCATTTTACATATCTAATAAGCATACTAGCTACGTTCTACTCCGCAACTTAAGAACGCGGTAACTACCATCTGTATTACCCACTTACAGCTGACCAAAGCTTCTTGGTTCGGGAAGAAAAGAAGTCGAAACGAAGCTGATTTGCGGATCCCCAGACCCGCCCAGCGCTCGCCCCGCCTACACTGCTGGGCGGCTGTCGCGAAATCCTGGATTTACTGCCAGTATGCACTGAGCCATCGAAGAGAACGGACCGATAAATTGTCAGTTACTGTATTCTAGTTTACGTGTGTACGTGTCGCGGTAGAACTGGAAACAGGTGTGTATGAATATTTTGGTTTTTTATATTTTTTGCTTTAGAAAAAAATTCAACAGATTGTGGATTTTGTGCTTTTTCTTCAGAACTTTTTTGTATGTAAATGTCTTTAACTGTAGAGGAAATCTATGAGGTTCTTTATAGAAAACTTAATTCTTACGAGAATGTAAGAAATGACCGACAGAATGAAGTAAGTAATCTGCATTTTTGTTTTCAAATAAGATAATCTTTTGGTGAACTTCCTACTTAAGATAGTAGGTAAAGTCTGTTGTTAGCTTAGTTTTATAATAAGCGATTTCTAGAAGACAAGATTTCTATTTATTTCGACAAATCATAAATTACGAATAGATTGTCTTTTCCCGTGAAAGAAAATAGTCTGTGTAGTTTTCGTCCCATTTAATGGCGATATCCGAATTTTTTAACCTCGTGGAAACTAGTTTTTTTTTGGTACCTAATGTATTTTTGGTAGAGGACAGGTATTTTATGAAATTCTCTGACGTTAGTGTTCTGTATGGTGTCGGACGTAAAAGAATAGCACCATCCCATAACATCCCGTGGGTGTCGTGAAAGGAGACCAAGGGACTCACCAGATAAAGTGCAGCAGCATTCTCTGTGCATTGTAACAACTCCACTGCGATCGCCAACCCGCCTGCCAAGCGTGGCGATTATGGCAAACCTCCCCCCCTCCATTTGGGGGAGGCCTATGTCCAGCAGTGGACGTCTTTCCGCATATGTTGATGTAACGTTAGTTATAGAGGAATTGTTAAATAATAACAGACGCAGTTCGGTCTTCGACGTTAAGTAGCGCTTGCCGAGGTCGGTCCGAAGTTAGGTGACCATCTATTACATACCGAGACTCCTCCGTGGCTCGGATAACACGGTAAGCCGTTGATCTCGGCTGTGATTTGGCCAGAAGCAAGAAAATCTGACGCCAGTGGCCTTAGTGCAAGTTTTTTAACGTTTTCGATCGCGTTTGCGTAAACGTAAATTTGTATTGAAAATGAATAAGAGCTGTCTGGGGAAAACAACGGTTTTTTTCCAAACAAGTTGACATAAGCGAAAGTTTAACGTAATTGCGATCGAGTTCGTGAAAAGACTCGCACTAAGCCCTCAGTCTTGCCAAGGCCACCTCATACCTCATTACTGGGTTGAGGAGGTCGGATAGACAGTAGCTCCATGTAAAATACTGATACTCATCTACATTCAGTTAGACTAGGAGCTGACCTCAACATAGTTGGAAGAAGGCGAGGCAGATCGATGTATTGAGCCGTTACATGTAGCGGTGTAGGATTTAGCTTAATTTTGGTTTTTAGGGTTCCGTATCCAGGGGCTAAAAATTCCCTGTTAGTGCTACTTTGGGTTAGCAAAGTATAATTTGGCTTGCAACAAGTTTTTATAATTTATCCAGAAAGAAAGCCTTATCCAGTTAGATAAGGCTTTCTTAAACTTGCAGGAATATTTCAAACCTAAGTATCTGTTTCTACAGGTGCAATTTTACAAGCAACGACAATTATCTATTCAGGCTTGAACCTATCTTGGTTTTGACGTATTTTAAAAAACTTTGCCTTTCTAACACAAGTACCTATACTACAACTTAGAAAATGTCTGATCTATATATTATGTAAATACCATTATTTTTATAATTACATAGTTTAATTCAACACTCATTGACAAAACGTATCAAAATCTGGCCATAAAACAAAAATCAGTTCACCGCAGCTATCAAATATTCACGCAGCGAAAAAAATTAACATCTACACACAGACATAGCCGCGATAATAATAGAGCGAACATTCGAACAGAGCCGTCGCCCGCGAGCGCCGTGAAATACGGGGGAAATGCACAATTAAATTATTAAGTGACAGCTGTGGCCGGCGCCGCGGTCGCGCGGTTACACTGTGCGGTCGGTCGCGGTTCGATTACCGGGTCGCGCAGTAGAATAGTGTGGGTTTTTGGTGAGTGAATATGAAGGTGTTTTTTGATTGACGTTAATTGACGTGGGCGTTTGCCCGTTGAAGTGATACATTCATAGGTATCGAATTGATTTTGACCGAAAAAAAATGTTTTGTCTGTTAAAGTCACGTAGGTAAGCAGTTAATACCTAAGTATTGGTTTGTTAGTTTGAGTTCAAACGCGATAACAATTTTGACAAAAAAAATTTCGCTCGAATTACAAAATCTTGTCTCGAAAAGACTAAAAGTGATAGGTACTAATCTGAATCCCACATTATGTCAAAGTATCAAAATCGAACCAATGTTTCAGTTCAGCTAAGTGACAGCTCCATGGAACTCGATACTTAGATATTTTTTCAAAATTCTTTTGTCAAAGACGGAAGGGGAAAAGTGAAGTTACGTTTAAAATGAAGCAAGACTTTTCTACTTATTTTCTGAAGTCTCCGGGGAAGTTTTTCCATATTTTTTGTCCTCGCCGACAATGGTGCCGGCGCTGCTTCTCATTTTACAATTAGGCTTTTCAATTTTTTAATTTTTTTCTGCATAATTTATCAGGAATTGAAAGGACTTTGATATCGAGGAAACGATGCGTATTTTTGACTTCGTAACAAACATAACAAAACATATTTTGAACAATGAAATGTAACGACAATTTTATTAAATGTTCTGCAAGCCACTGCGCTGTGTGGTTTAATATTTTTTGCCTTTACATTTCGGGAAAACGAGTACCTAACTACTTATTGTACGCCAAGTTTCCAATTAAAATATTATTACTTTGACCGCTTTGACATGGCTACAATATTTTTTCAACAATATTTTTCCCATGCACTCCGCAATCAAATAAACTGCAGAACAAAATAGTGTTTTAGCGGCTCATATTTCGCCGCCTTTTTTCAGCTAGGGTCGATAGAGTAAACCGTTTTCTAATTAACATTTTTTTATTTTTTTTATTTAATATGGGTTTGCTCTAGTCTAGGCCATAGATGACAGAGACATAGTCGACGATGGAGCGAGCTTACCCAGAAGAAGCCAACACTCTAATTTGAATGTAAACTGTCAAAGCCAGAACTTAATTAGTGAAGCACTTCACATTCGTATTCCCTTCGGTATAACAACAAAAGATAAAAATTAGATCGGACAGTATGCAAATGAAGCCCACGGGCAAAATGCTAATTTCCGTGGGAGAGCCCGTCAAACTTTTTAATCTCATGTGACGTCATTCTCCCTCCCCCTCTTTGCCTCCACACGACAATGTTGTCAGAGGGATGATTGAAAGCACCTCATTTGTGTTTTTATTACTTTTTAATTTTTCCCATTTTCTCGAGTGGTTTAACCGAACTTTGCTTTTTTTGTCTATTTTGGTAATTGCATTCGCCGTGTCTGTAGACAGTGACATTTCAAGGATCGGTTACGATGTGATTCATATTGTGGATTAACTCCATGTGTTTAACGCGAACATTTGCGTTGATTTTGAAATATTTCATTAGAGTTTCCGGTTTGCAGATAAAATTTTATCATTTTTACAAGTTTTAAATTACTTTATAAGGCACTTCAAGTAGCATACATATATAATACCACCTTTAAATTTCAAGGAATATTTAAAAATGTAACATAAATAATAAAATAAATATCTACTTGATTGTTCTCCGAAAATATCAGATTGAAATACTTGGTGTAAATGTATTCCAGCTTTTGAGAGGTTCATGTTTGTTAAGTGACACCTGCTACTTATATAAAAAAAAAACCTTTAATCCAATCATTCTCAACCGAGCGGAATGAACGCACGGAATCAGCGAATGCACTTCCCCTATACGCATAACGCGACCCTGTCAATGTTACCATTACCAAAAAATAAATTCCCTTGGCCCATTGTAAATTAAACCTTAATGTTCCAGTGATAAGGTTTATATAGGTTGTATATGTGTCGTATTATTAGTTGCGCATCGTGTGTCATATTATCTGATACAGATGTCAGTGACGGCCATTGTGTGATGGGTATTGTCCATGCTTGTGACCTGTCTTCTCATACAATGTAGCGCAGATTTCATTCATGTAGTGCATTATGACGTTATGTAACTTTTGAGCACGTTTATCACAGATGAGGAATGTAATTTTGCTTTATTAGCAGCAATATTATTAAATTTTGTATCTAATGCAACTATGATGCGTCATTGTGTTCCATATTCCTTTAATAGTTAACTATAAACATAGGTCTTTAGCTACTTAAATATTCATCTCTTTTGACAGGTGGATATTAATTTAAAAACTGTCAGACTAAAAAAAACTATGAAGTGTGTATGCAATTGGAAGAAATAAGATTTCACACAGTCATGTAATCATCAAACATGATTACATGACTGTGTGAAAAATCGATATCTGCAATAGAATGTTTTTACATGAATTAAAATATAAAAAATAATTTCGTGCACCCGAATTGAAAAAATCTTTTAATTCAGTTTGAAATTTCGATGAATAAGAAAGTGCATTTACGCAGTTATTAATCTAAAGCATGCATTTTTCCCCTGGCCATGACGCCTTGATCTTTCGTAGGCTTGTGTAATTAAAATTGACTCTTAGGTACAAAAGATGTGAAAAATCTAGGCACAGTGCAGCCAGAGGTTCTGTAAACATGTCGAAGTGAAGGCTTGGGTGAAGTGATCACGAGGTGAGCTGTCAATCCATATAATCAAGATGTCACGTGATCGGGGGTGAGCTGTGATTCCATGCCGTCTGATCGGCAGTGGGTGCCCAAATCACCACTTGTAGGTACAGCCAGTCTATTCTGTCAACGTCTCACCCTGCCGTGTAAAGGTTAGGTGGAGTGAGCATGATGTGAACGGTCATACCATATTGTTTGTATATGTAGATTGACAGCTGACTTCAAGTTTACTTCACCTAAGCTTACACGGTGAGATGTTTTGAATCGCACTCAGTTAACTTTTTGATTTGATAATGAGTTTATCTCGTCATAGACAAGATTAGGCAGATTATCTTAACGCAATCTCAAGATTTTGATGATTGTTCTAGTACATATTCTAAATTTAAGAACGGTTTAAATGATATGTATTTTGATATTGGAATAGAGTCAGCAAAGATATCAATAAAATAAAATAAAATAAACAGGTATGGTGCCTAGATATGAGCGCCGTGGCGATTTTTGACGGCGGCGGCGTAGATAGAAATTTTCCGCGGCGACAGCGGCGCGCCGGCGCGGCACGGTTCCCGTTTGTAACATGAAGCAAATGCTGAAGGAGCGCTACTTCGGCCACCAGAGAAAATAATTAACCTTGTTTTGGGCGTTGTGAAGATCGTTCTTGTCTGATAGTTTGTTTGTCGATTCGCGATCTCAGACAAAAGAATCGTACTCCATGACGATCATCAGTTCTACGCACATGGTCAGTGCATTAGATACCACTTCAGCTTGCTTACACTGTAAACCATGTCGATAATAGTAATTCTCAGCGGGATCCCTTTTTTCCGTATCCGATCCTCAGACACTCGAAGAATAATAATTATATTGCTTAGTTACCGTCAACTTATGGGCCAAAAACCGCGAGTGACGTCTTGTCTTATAGGTTAAGGACCCAAGACGTCACTCGTCACTTAATCAAGATATTATTGTACCTAACTGTTATCAGTTACCAGTACAATAATATCTTTATTAAGTGTCGTGAGACTTGATGGTGACCCGGGTTTTATCCAAGTCCATTTGGAATCCGATGCATAGGTACCTACATCAGAAAAATGACGTGATTCCAGAGTTGGACCGGATGAAGTAAGCAAGGCGACGCATATGGAATTGTGAAGATGGTTTAATAAAAGGTGTTCATATTCGTTTAAACGCTTGTTCGCATTCACTTTTACGAATATGAAACTAATACACAATAATATACCAAACGCTTATTTATACAAGTAGGTAAAGAGAATCGCGGCGGCGCGCCGTGAAAATCGGTGACGACGGCGCGCTGGCGCGGCGCTCATATCTAATGGTGCCTACCGATGAAAGAAAATATCAAAATCACTGCATGGTGCATGCCTAGTAACATTTTTCTCCTTCATATTGCAATTTCGAAAAATTACGTGAACGCTTAAAATAGGGTGAACGTGCAAATTGTCGTCCTCGTGACATTTCGTCGCCCACACAACACACCGCGACGGATCGCGCTCGTTGCGCCAATTATTGCGACACTGACATTTGTGTGGCTTGGGGACTTCTGCTGATATTTCTAAAATTACCGAGCCCTTGCGACGCCCTTAGCTTAGCAAATAGATGTAGATAAATCTATTCGTAAGTCTGCGCAGTGTTGGATTTGGAATTCTTGCACAATGCTTAGGTAATAATTAATACTTTAACCAATTTACCCTTTTACCTAATTATCTTTGATGCCAGCGGCTTTGCATAGTTTACCAGTGTGCCAAACGTTCAAATCCTTCAGTATTTGAAGCGTGATTGATTATCAAACAGCGGAATATAGATTTTAACATTTCATATTATAAATCGGAAGAAGGATAAGATAGCACATTTAGAGTTATTTGTGATGATAAACTTTAGATACCAGACACACCTGTTTAAAAAGCTGACTGGCACGTGTGGTTATCTTCTAAAAACCGGTCAAGTGCGAGTCGGACTCTCACACGAAGGGTTCCGTACAATAAATCGAACAAAAAAACACGTTTCTTGCAAGGAAGTCCCTTTTAATTTTGAATTAAATTAATTTTTTATTACTTGTTGTTATAGCGGCAATAGAAATACACACTGTAAACATCTAAATTGTTCTTGAGATACAGCCCGCTGACAGACAGACGGACGGACGGACAGCGGAGGCTTAGCAACCCTGTTACTAAGCTCCGTGTGTAACTCTTTGGGTACGGAACCCTAAAAAGTGACTGCATTGCCGCCGCTAATATTACACGCACCTAAAACATTTCGAGTTTATGTCTAATTTCCTTTATGACAACATGATATTTATTATTTATTTATTATATACTTTATTGTACACCTTATAATAAGAACAGGACAATCAAACATAAAATAAGTGTACAATGGGCGGTCTTATCGCACAAGACAATCTCTTCCAGACAACCTTTGGATGGATTGAACGAAAGGAGATAGATTTAGGGCTGTCAGTGTATAAAGGTTTTAAACAATACTAATTAGATATAATAATATAAAATACATAAATACAATACCAATTTAAATACTAATAAATATCAAATATATAATTGAGACAGGAGCGGAAAAATTAAAGTGAAAGGTAATGCTCCTTCACCATTCTTTTAAACGCTCGCTGGTAGCGTTTGGGCACGCCTCACTTCTATGGGTAATTTTCCACATTTCACAACTGCTTGCTTACTGCTTGTATACTGAAAGATTTGTCAAAGAAGGAACGAATGAACTGATAACGCATTACGTGACTCTGCATCAATAAATCAGTGATAGGTAAAATTTTCTGATCCGTCGGTAGGTAGTTGCTGATGAACACGTCACACACATTATCTTTCTTGATTGGTTTTAAAACTTTTTCTACACCAATTTTATGAACTTTTATTATGGTCTCATCATTATTGTTCTACCCTTATGCCAATTTATTTGCAGTCGGTTTGCTGTAGTATGTTCTTCTTCCATACATCCTCATTTGCCGCCATCTCAATCTCACTTCCTTTCTAGCCATATCATCATTAACACTATTGATCCATCGTTTACTAATTGGCATTCTTAAAAAAAATGGCTACATTGTAAAATCAAACAATTCTCTAAAGATTGACACCGGTGTTTCTTGCCGGTTTTTCTCTGTAGGAAACAACCAATTGGAACCGTGCAACTTAAACCGTAGCTTCTGACGCTTTATAAGTTTAGTGTCCTTAGACGTAGGCCTGTAGGAACTAAAATATTTCGATTTTAATTGTCTTCTAACGGCCGGTCTCAATAACCTTTAACCAACTGTCAAATTAGCTACCAACAGAAGCTGAAACGTCATGTTTGCCTTTCAAGCATGGCGTTATAGAATACGGCCGTAAAAGGGTTAGATCCCTTCTTTTACTCAAAGGTCAAACTCCTAAACTGTCAAAACTTCTAAGAAAATTATGGCAATCGGGCCGGACAGTTTACGCATTCAGCGACCCGCCGCGCCGACTTGGCGACCACATTAAAATTGCATTACAACAGTCACAAAGAGCAGATGTCTAAAATCACACACTCTGTCTAGTTTCTAATAAAATTCCCGCGGACTGCCCACCCCCTGCGCTAAGTACGGGGTTACAAGTAATATCATTATTACTATGGGGTTGAAATCATTCACCATTCAACCCTCATGTGTTAAGGCATGTTCAGACAAAACTTGTGACAACGTCGGCTACAAATCAGTTGTCAGTGCATAGAGTGACGAATAAATGCTAAGTAGGTAAATCGTTTAAGTGATTTGCGACACAAAATGGACACAAAATAAACTCCATTTTTTTTAGTTCAGACTTACTAGACTGAATTAAAATTGGTTCCGGAATGTCATGTTATCGAAGATTTTATTGGTAACAAATTGGTTGCACGTACCTATATCCAATGAAGAATAAAAATAACAAAGCATCAAGATTTAGATGTTGGGGCGATATCAACTAGACAATAATGTAGTTAATATGATTCCATCAGTACTGATTTGTACGACTCGTTTATAAAACGTGTTGTATGTTGCACTTTTTTGTGGCTGTGTGTTTCTAGTTGGTATGAATAGCCCCTTATACTGTGCGGTAGTTCTGCAACTAATAATTTCGCTCGATGAAGGTTGACGTTTTAATGAATATAATACAATAATCATTTCATTGTGCGACATATGCAAGAGTCGTGTTACTGCAACAGATGTTGTGTTGGTCAGTTTAAAAAAAAAATCGGATATAATGTTGGTTATCGTTTTGCGTGTTTTTTTTTTGTTGTATCTGATTCTTTATGATGCTCTTTAGTTTATCACCTATCGTTTAAGCTTTGATTTTCACTATTTATCTCTTTATCTATGCTGGAAGCCGACCCCAACATAGTTAGGAAAAAGTAGATGATGATCTATGGTGGAATCCAATATTGGTTTTTTTGCTCAAAATTACCTACCATAAATCAAAGGCCGGTTCAACCAGTCGTTCTTTTCCTTTGATATTCGATCATCATCATCATCATATCAGCCGAAAAACGTCCACTGCTGGACATAGGCCTCCCCCAAGTGTCGCCACAACAACCGGTCCTGTGGGTCTCGCATCTATCGGCTACCCGTTACCCTCACCAGGTCATCGGTCCAGCTTGTGGGAGGCCTTCCAAACTACGTCTTCCGGTACGCGGTCGCCACTCTAGAACTTTTCAGCCCAATCGACCGTCTGTTCTGCAATATGCCCTGCCCACTGCCACTTCAGTTTAGTGATCCTTCAGTTTGGCTATGTCGGTAAACTTGGTTCTCTTGCGATATTCTTTAAACATAATTATCTGTATTTGCATCCACAATCCGAAAATTCCTGTAAATCCGTCGCAAACATTCTGAAGCTTCCTTCAACCACAAAACTTTAAAACAAACGGTCCAATCTTACTGGCATATCTTTTAAAAACAATTATAATATAATTAAAGGCATCCGGATTGTTAGTCAGTCATTAATTAGCATTGAGGCGGCGGCGACGGATATTAATTCCTCCCTTCTTTGATTACCTCAGCGGCGCGGTGTAATGTTCTTTTGAACAAATAAAACTTCCAAGTGGCTTTGGTTTTGACGACTTGGACAAGGCGTGTTGAAATAGGTAGGTATCTTGTTATCTACTGGGTTTATATTTTTGGAAAATCGCTCCTGAAAATTAATACTGTATATCAAATAGAACAGTTTCAGTGTTGGTTCATTCAGATTTACAACTTAGGGCCACTTGCACATGAGATATGTTTTAAGTCAGAGTAATTAGTTGCTAACACGAGGTTAAATAACTAATAGGTATATCATACATAACAGCCGCGGGTTAAAACTCACTCGGAGTTAAAAAATAACTGGTTTGGCAAATGGGCCTTACAGTTCAAAGTAGGTATATCAAGGTTTTCAAAAAGGGGTTTAATGGTGCCCATTTACTTCAGTACTTCGTTATCAAACTGTAACAAATATATTTGACAAGATATCAAACTTACAACCTGTACAACTCTGTTCATAATGGCCAATGACAATCCTGTAACCAGCACATATTCTAAAAAAATACAACTGAATTGAGAACCTCCTCCTTTTTTTTGAAGTCAGTTGATAATAAAAGCTAAATAAACCATAATCAACTCAGCAAGAACAAACCAATATTCTCCTCATTTCCTCAACCAATAAGAAAACCCTTTAAACTTAACAACCAAAACTTCTTGCAACAGGATATGTACCGATAAAGCGGCCATATTGTTTTCCGCGGATTAATGGCGGGAACCGACGCCGTCTCAACGTCTGGCGAAAAGAATACTGCTAATTAATCAAAAGTCGCCTTCCCTTGATTTCCATAGAGACTTTTTCCATAGACTACCTCCCGCGAAGCTTATCCGCTAATGGTCCCTTTTGTAAAGCAGTTTGGGATTGAATTTTTGTTTTTGCGTCTCGACGATTCTTTTGTGAGCTTTCTGGGGCTCGGTTTAAGTTTTAATCCGTTGTTTATTATGTTTACTTGGTTATTGACATGGATTTTTAGGGTGGTTTAAGAAGTGTTTTTAAATTTAGTCGATCTATGGTGGCGTTGTGTGCAGAGAGCCAATTTGTGATTAATTAGGTAGGTAGGTTTGCTTTGGTTGAAAATATGATCTTGATTTGGTTTTATTGAAGATTATTGTGTGTAATTTGGATATGGCTGGATAAGCTATGGATAAGTATGGCTGTCATCGACAAGACCATCATTGTACCTACCCATAGAACTAAGTTTAAAAGAATTATGTAGGTAACTGATTTTTGGTGTACAATGAAGTTTATTCTGTCTACCTATCTGTGTCATGCCATATGAAACAGTCTCGACAATGAAGGACTTTTTGGTAAATTGAAGAAAAGCGAATGAAAAAGTCCAATACAATAAACGAGTCTGAAGTATAGGAAAGTTAAGAAAGTAACACCGAAACAAAATCTTATTACATTTAATTTTAGAAGTTTCCAAACACCTGCAGCGCAGGGCATGAATTATGAAATCTTTGATTTATCACTAAGAATCTAAGATGGCGGCAACAACGAAGAATATTGCCTCGGCATACGTCACCGCAAACTTACCTCTCTGCACAGCCTTTATTAATATAACCAGAGATTTATGCGCCAACTTTTTAATATTTATGGCGCAGCAATAAATTCTTGGCGACGAGTTTCGGGGGATAGGGTTGATTATTTTCTCGGTAGGGGAGGATCAACAAGTAAACGTTGTTGTTTTCTTACGATTATTACAAGAAAGTAAATTTTACGGTAGGAAATACCAAGCATTTTTTTTCGAGAATAATAATTGTAGCGAAATGATTAACGATACGAGCAGTTACCTACAATATATTATTTAGCAAACTAAAGAGTTTACCCTATAGGTCGGTGAAAACCGATCTCTCGTAAACTTCTTAGCTAAGTACCCTGACTAATTGTTATTTTCCAAAATCAACGAATTAGGTAGGTACTCGGCCTGTCGCAGTCTTCATCATCAATCCGAAACTGCATCTCAGCATGATCTGCCCTCGCAGATCATGCTGAGATGCAGTTTCGAAGTTTGCAGGTTTAGTTTAGTAGAGGTACTATGACGTGAAAATAACATCATTATTTTGTTTTGAGCAAGTCCCTTAGGCGAAGTGATCTTGAAGTGAGATGTCATTTCACATTTAATGCTAGGATAGGTTGACACTTATTGACATCTCACTTCAGTTTACTTTTCAGGGTAAGATATACAGAATACTATTTTTAACTCGATCGAGGTCAAAAAACCAAATACGCGTAAGTTCACACTATTATCAACCACCAATACCATTGCATCTTTAAAGATCAATTTCTACAACCGCCTTTCCCTCCATCTTCACACTGTCAAACTAATAAATCAACACATTGTAAACTGGAGCTGTGAGATAAGGTTGCCAAGACAAGGGACAGTAGTAGATAAATCAACAATGGAACAGCATACGTCAGTGCCGCGGGCACTTGCGTCTGCCTTAAGAACAGTCGGTGGGACCATTAGGTACATTAAATTAATATCTGAAGGATGTCGTCAAATGTTGGGCAGGTAGATTGCAGTAGGTTAGGTTTATTTAATTGCAGATTTTTAACATTTTGTAGAAAGGAAAGGCAGGAATTGATGATTATGAGTAGCACCATTTATCTAAGATCAATTTCAAATGTCAAACTAAACTAAGGTTGCTAAAACAAGAGACAGTGGCAGATACATTAACAATTGAACAGCATATGTCAGTGCCGCGGGCACTTGCGTATGTCTAAAGAACAGTCGGTGAGACCATTACATTAAATTAATATCTGAAGGATGTCGCTAAATGTTGGGCAGGTAGGTTGCAGTAGGTTAGGTTTATTTAATTGCAGATTTTTAACGTTTTGTAGAAAGGAAAGGCAGGAATTGATGATTATGGGTAACTCCATTTATCTAAGATCAATTTCAAATGTCAAACTAAACTAAGATTGCTAAAACAAGGGACAGTGGCAGATACATTAACAATTGAACAGCATACGTCAGTGCCGCGGGCACTTGCGTATGTCTTAAGAACAGTTGGTGGGACCATTTCATTAAATTAATATCTGAAGGATGTCGTCAAATGTTGGGCAGGGAGATTGCAGAAGATTAGGTGCGATTGAAATGGAATTTTTAACGTTGCGGCAAAAGGACCGGCTTTTATAGTTTGTGTTTGTCAGTTTTGGTGTTCAGGGCAATTTCCCCTTAATTTTCCATATGTAGCAGCAGTGAGTATTAATTATTCGTAGAGAAAAGCTGTAGGTAGACTTCATCCTAGGTTTTCGAAGTACCTAAGCCTTAAGTTAGCCTTAATATTTTATGATCGTGTCAAACTCTACTGAAATAACTTATGATCATGTCAAATTGTACTTAAATAATGCCAAAGTTAGACAGGTTTTCAGACAAATATGCAGTTTCAAATACACAAATTAAAATTCTTAATTCCGGGTGTGAATTGTATATTATACCTAAGTTTCTAAATGTTATCACTAACACTCATATCTCTTGCTATCTTTCTAGAAACCAGAAACACTTAAACTAAGTTAACACTACCGTCAATCTTACTACAACTTCTCTGCACAGTGGCTAAAATCACGTTATTAACGGTAGACAAAAGCCGGGAGGGGTGTCCAAGGGGTAGGGTTGGGGGTGTTGAACGGGTGCGGATTAAGATTTACTCCAGATATTTGCAGATGAGATTTGAAAGGTATTCAGAATTGTCGCATTCATGGCGTTCCTATTGTCTGAGAGCGATGCTAATTTTGTACAGCGACTGATTGGTATTTCATGAATTTAATTACTTATTGTGTCAGTGAAGCCGTTTGATACAAAAAAAAATACATTATAAACATATTTGGCAATGTTTAGTATCTCAAGTGAACAATTAGATGTTATTTCTTTACCAATCTTGGTCGACTGGTAGAGAGTGCTTATGGCATATTTTTCTATTTGCACAAGTAATTTATTAGGTGGTGAAGCCCCGGGGTGTTGTTTTTATTTAATATTTATATTTCGTTGCGAAGATTTGTTGGCTGCTTTTGTTTTGACCCGCCTTTGTAGCCATGTATATTAAACTAAATAGATGAATAGTAGTTAAAATTAAATACTCTCTCGTAAACCGCGTATGAAAACATAGATATAGAACTACAGAATCCATTACGCAATAACAATTATGTCCCAAGTTTCCATTATAAACCCTTCACTGCATTATACTTCAAACAATGTCACTCGTAGACAAGTGCTACGAGCAATGGGATGTAGCAGATTGTAGGATCGCGTAGCAATCTCGTAGTAGCGTTGTAGTCTTGGCATAGAAATGTTGTAGCAGCGTCGTCGTAGTTTTGGCGTACGTTGCAATGATGTAGCACCGTCGCATTCATAGCGTAGCACTTACGTAACAGATACGGCCGTAATTGTAAAGTGTTGAACCAAGCTACGAATTATGAGAATATTGATTCTGCCGTTTATTTAAATCGCCCCTTTTCACCGTGGGAGGTATATTGACTATGCCGTTTTTAAATCCTCGCAACCATTTTAAAGCGGCATTATGTCGATCTCTTTCATATCTTGTGTGTGTGTGGCGCCCCCTGGTGCATGAAGCAGGCGTCCCACTGTCAATATTATGTTTGTCGTTGTGGGGTGGCGATATTCACTTTTTTTCATTTTTGAGTACCAGTAAGTATAGAAATCAAGGCCAGTAAAAATACCTATTCATCTATTTTTTTAATTGCACTATTGGAATTAAGAACGTGACAAAAACCTTTAATGCCTGGCAAGTTTTCAGGTTAAAGTTGAGTTAGAAAAATACTCAACTTCAAATTAATTAATTTCAGAAATCTGAGGTTTATCTTCTTTTGTAATACATAATTTCACAATCTCATTTGAAAACGTAGCCTATGACTTCTTGGCCATACATATGACTTCTAAACTCAACAGTTAAATGCGGCGCTAAAGCCAAGTACACAAGTATCATACTTATAATGCCTTGGCCACACGCGTCACCGCGCCGCAAAAAATGCGTCTAGCGCTTCTCGTACCGCCGCCGCGGTATTATAGCGGCAGTCGAGCGGCATCCATAGCTTGCACGCTGATTTGACGGATGTGAAATAAAAAAGCCAGATACTTAGCTGGTTGAAAAAAAATGGAGGATTAGATTCAATTAACCCACCCACGATACAGGAGAAATTCCTAGTGTGGGGCAAAGTTTAAAAAAAAAAAATTAGTTCACGTCATAGATTTCATGCCTCCTTATACGTTGACTTGTCAGGGTTTTTTGATACAAGACAATGACTTTTTTTTCATTTCCTAATTTTAATGAGTTACAAGTTAGACATTGTCGCCCTTCTCCCCTTTTTTTGATACCCCACAAAATTTAACTTCACTTACCGAACAGTGGTCGCCATCTGTAATTATTGAAACTGAAAAAATTGAAAAAATTACTGAAACTGAAATGAAAATTGAAACGCGTTCATTGTCCATTAACAAAAAAATCTGGTAACATCATGACATCTATCGAATTATTTTATTCTTATTCGTTTGTAAACAATAAGGAATTTCCTGCAGCCTTTTTTTTGCGGGTTACTGGGTGGGTTACTTACACAGTTATGGTGGGTTATGAAGGTACAGACGCCAGCACATCAAACTACCCGAAACTGACAAATTTTCCCAATCAACCTTGAACTTAACACTTCAGAGATATAGTTGAAAATCTATTAAAGAAATTTGACAGATTGTTGTAGCTCGATGTGCTGGCGACCGAAGAATAGGCAGTCGGATCATGTAAAATACTGGTACTCTGATGCACCTGGTAAGACTGAAAGCCGAACCCAGTATAATATATTTAGTTGGGAAAAAACTATCTAGATTTATTTGTGTTGCAGATTGATACGTTTATATTTCTGTTTAAAAAACGCAGTTTTCCTTTATAACATGTTTTCTAGAATTCAAAAGTAAAATCATTACAGTCCTATTCTTTCAACTCGTTGCTTGTATTCTATTTCCACAGCGCGTATCGCGGGAACAATGCGTGCTTCAACCGTTTCCCGCACGTCGCCGGCGCCATTGTCAAGTCCGCGTCATCCGCTGGGGACCGTGTGTCCGGGGGTTTAGGGATGCTGAGCGACGGCTTTGTAGGTGGACTAGGTACGAGTAGATAGATGAGTGAGATAAAACTTGATTTGTTTCGTTGAATCTGATGCGCAGGTCGTTAATTTCATGAGTCAATTTGCTTTAAATGTTAGTATCATCACATCACACATTTAGTTAATTGCATGAATTTTAAATTGATTTTTAACCTACTTCAAAAAGCCTCATTTAAATTTTGTAAAGAATGAAGATGAAGAACTTGGAGATATACAGCAAACTAGATATGGACTGGTTGAAATTTTTGGGGTTTTTTTTACTAAATAATATAACCGACTTCCAAATAAAAAGCACTACAAAGTACAAAATAACTTTAGCTTTGGAAGTCGGTGTCAAAAAACAAACGAGAAACACCGACTTCCAAATTATTATTTTTTTTTTAATTAAATTAAATTTCACGAATTCACTTGAGGATAAAATCTGTTTTTAACCTCAAGTGAATTTCTTTAAACGATAAAAACATTGTTGAACATGGTTAAGTATCTACTGTTAAACTCAATACAGAACAATTATCACAAATATGAATACGTTAGAACAATTTGCGTAGTGAGGCAGGTATCTCTCGCAGGAATAGAGTAACGTAGGCAGAGAAACTGTGTGATGTGTGGACAATTGTTTTTTAAAGATGGAGATTTTTCTACATTCAAGTTCAAAAAGCAGTGTTATGCTCGTACCTCAAAAATATTTGTTGTGGGTCCCTAAAATCAATCTTCGACATTAAACTTTGATCAGACTTATTATGCAAGTAAGTTATAGTGAAATTCTATCTGAGAAAAAAAACGCGGTTTTTGTGGATAACGAATAAATTCTGCCAAATTTTGTCATTGTTTAAACATGCAAGTTAAATTATTTTTAAGAATTATCCTGCAAATCCTTATTTTATAAAACTTTTGAAGTTCATCGGAATGTCGTTTAATTTAGCCAGATATTCGTATGTAGACAGGTAAGTCTCCTAAGTAAACCAAGTCTCAATTTCGATCCCAATGTTTGCTCATTAGATCTGCAGCAGACTTCTCGTTTAGCTGTCTAGACAAGTGTGTGTGTGGGTGTGTGTGACAAAGTTTTAGGAAAAGAGGTGAAGAATTAAACGAAAAGAGAAGGAGGTTTTATTTGTAAGTTATTGCTGCATATAAATTTACGACATGATGTTCATTTAACTCTTGCTGATAGATAATGTAAATTCTAATGTTAATGTCAATTTTTTTTTTTTTTTTTTTAGCATAACTAGATTATTATATACTTAAATGATAAGTCCTCTCCACATACTTACTTTTGCTGTGCCCGACAGGGTCCACGATTGTTACCAAAGAAATGTTTACCACCTAAGTCTACATTGTGGAATGCAATAAAGAATTGAGTATTGAGTATTAAATCATGAAATGACAAGATATATATTCTTACACGTCAAAGGGGTTTGACGTGTAAAAATATTAAGAGAAAATAGTTGAGAAAGTTATAGCTGGCATAGCCACCGGCCGCCATTTTTTTTTTCGAGAACGTATTTTAAAACTAAATGAACTGCTTCCTACCCGAAGAAATACCGAAAAAAACTCAAAGATGTCATACGTTTTTCATCTTATCTTATCTTGTGGGTCATAAACACAATACCCGACAACACACTTACTTAAGGAAATGTATTTATGGTAATTGTAATTAGATATTATCAAAATAACTCTAAGACAAGTGCAATTCCAATTTCGCAAACACAATATTTTTATTTTTCACTTCATTTGACTATACCGAAACGCCGTATCGGATACGCATTCAAGCACGTATCGCCGATCTTCAATCGAGTCGAAATGGAACACGTCCCGATGTCTCACAAAGAGGAATATTTAACATGACGTGCGTGAGTTCTACCTTGTAGGGATTCGTGTTTTGTGCCTTGCTTGACATACAACTCGAAAGGCATTGATAGGCAAGTCGAATAAGGAACAAACGTGTCTCAAAGGCATTTCAATCTTTGGGAAGGCACAGCATGCAAGGACAGACTCATATTCTGAATGGTCAATGGGAAGAGACATGTGGCTTGTGTCATAGCGACAAAAAAAAGATTTGGCTACTTAAATAGTTTAGCGACTTTTCTGACGATTTTGGAGTTTAAATTAAAACAGTTTTAGGGCCAGTAATAGATACATTTTTGTTGACTCGAAACAGAATTATACAGTACTAAAATATAATGATGTATAAATTAAAACCATATTTTATTAAAATTGCATCCGTAGGTATATGCTCTTACTTTAGCTATTCAAAAAAAAATAAAATCTAAACGTATTTTTTTTTTCAAATTTAAATTTACATTTTTTTACTCCAGCCATAGTTAAAATGCACTTTTCGAGTGCGTTCGGAAATAATTTTATTTAAGATTTAGCTAAAAAACAAGTTTGTTGTTTAAATTTGCTTAAAAAATTTATTTATGGTTTCAGAATCAGTTTTAGCGACTTTGTAGCGACTCTAATTTACAGGATTTAGCAACACTGCGTAGGCCTTCCAATTTGTCGCCGGATTGCGCTCAGTATCTGTAGACATTGTGATGAAAGTTGAATGATAGAAGGACAGCTGTATTTAGATTTGTGATGCATTGTTTGTTTATTAATAACTAGCTGCCGCCCGCGGCTCCGCCCTCGTGAATGTGGAAAATATCCCAAGATAACATACTTATTGCCGGGATAAAAAGTATCCTATGTGTCATCCGTTTAGATCTGTTCGGACGAGATTGAGTAACAAACATCCATCCATCCATCCAAACTTCGCATTTATAATTTTAGTAGAGATTAATTAGTTTGTTTATTAAAGAGTTCTACTTCATACAAGTTTAATGTTAATGAATCACTATGTAAATGTCCTTCTGAAAAACACAAAATATCTGTCTGTCATTCCCCAACCACGAGTATATTAGAGAATGCAGCCAGTCTTACTGCGAAACTGGGTTAGTTTGTTACCTATTCTCACGCCTAAATCGCCCAACCGATTTTGATGAGTTTTAGTACATAGAAAGATGGGACCTTAGAGACGATCATAGCTTCTTCAACGCGATAAACTAAAAAATGTCGATTTAGTGCAGCCCTATCTGCAGCAATGAGCACTTTCATTTGCTAAAACATCAGGAAATGATGTTTCAACCAAGCTCCATGTTTAATATACCTGTGACGATACGTGTACCGAATCACACGTTTCGTAATATTTAAATTCGAGAGTGGGTTTGCGTGTTCCATCCATCGGGAATCGGGAAGCAGTGACACGCTGTCGACACGCGATACTCCCGCCGCGCTCCGCAGAATGAGCGTCATTTTTATTCGCGTTCCGAATTTGAAAATTGTAATTGAAATGTTGGTTTCGGTGCCAGCTACACTACAGACTATGATTTGATTGTGAAACAATTTTATAAAAAAAAAAAAAAAAGTTTTTTTCTCTTCTAATTGCATAATACGGTTGCCACTTTTACTCTCGTTCCTAATTTAAACAGTGTAGATGAATAGCTGTTTATGATGCTTGTAGCATCAGCTGTAATTTTGAAAATGATGATTTTTTTGTAAAAAAATTAGCACAGTAACGTATTTTTTTCGCTTCTATTTAAATAATGCAGATTTTATCGCCGCGTAGGTAGCATTTTTAATTCGAGAGCGGTTTTCTGTGCTCCATCTATCGGGATTCAATGATACGCTGTTGATAGACGATGCTCCCACAATGGAGATAGCGCCATTATTTAAAATTCTCGGTCTGAGTTTGTAAATAGTTGAAATATTAACATTGGTAGAGATTGGATGTGAAATGGTTTTGTAGCAGAAATAAAATACTTCGAATTATCTCACGTGTCATACATTAAATTTGTATTTAAAACATTTGAAAACCAACGATAGTCTTATAAAATATGCGGGGAGCACAATTTAGATAGAAACAATTAAGATAGCTGAAGACCATCGAAAGGTTTATAAAATAAACAGAAATTCGGGGTACTAGGAGTACAATTTTAACATCAAATACTTGTATGATGGTGAAAATTACGGCTACATTATTTCCATACATCACACTTTTATTGTAAAAGAAAAGTGTATAAAAAAGTTAGCATACAAACCGACTCCCGGGCGTCATTGAGCGGTGTTGTCTACGGTGTAGCACCGTAGCGGCGTAGCGTCGTAGCGGCGTAGCTCGTACCTTTATTGCCTACGAGGCTACGACACAAAGAAACTGCGCTATGCGGCTTTGAATAGAAAGTACAGGGATGCAGGAAGCACAGGGTTGAAAGTGGAGGAGGCAAAATACATTAGAAATGGACATAGGTAGTGTTGGTGTAGTGGATTTTTAAATAACTTCTATTGTTTTCCCGTCAACTTTATCCAGCTGTTTCACTCCCTTGGCATATCCCACAGAAGCCGTACATTTTATCCGGATTTTAAATAGTCTTTGAATTCAGTGATATAGTGTAGTTTCGTCGATAAGTAAAAGAACCCTTTAATAAAAATCGTTAAAATTGGCATTTTATGTTACTGAGTACACTGATATCTATTTTAGAGATTTAAACAACATTATATTATTACTAATTCATGTTGTTTGTCAACTCGCATTGTTTTTGTTGCTTGGAAATGTATTTTAAAACAAGGTGATCGGTCACTTACAAATTTTCATACCTCACCAAAACATTTTCCATTATCAAACCACCAGATTGCTTATCAAATACTTTTCACAGCTCCTTGTCGTATGCTTTGACGGAACGTAAGCGTCGGTGTGGCATTGTGTTGCGATACGATAACGCTTTTATTATTATTAGCCGCCGCGAGCCGGGGGGTAGGCAGTAACAGTCGGTACATCATAAAAACATCGCTTTAGAAGAGATTTTGAAAGGTACCTTCTACTAGGTTTGAAAAGAGCGACTTCCAAATATCATTTTGAGATCGTCACATTATCTTAAATATTACCAACTTTCAAACTCCGGGCTGTCACAGAGAAATACCTTATGGAAAAACCTAATGACACTTTTTACCCGACCTGTATGTATGTTATATGAAGTAGGTACCCTTTTACTTCGTACACTTCCTGTTGTGTTACAGAAATGTGTTTAATAATCACTGTATTTGTTTCTTCGTTCAATTTTTAGGGTTCCGAACATCCGTAAGAAACAGAACCCTTATAGTATCGCTCGGGTGCCTGTCTGTCTGTCCGTCTGTCGCAGCCAATTTTCTCCAAATCTACTTGACCGATTCTGTTGAAATTTAGTAGGTACACACACATATGTGACCCAAACACGGACGCGTTATGTAAATAAATACATTTTGAGTATGGGAGTCAATTTTGGCAGACAAACTAAATTTTTTCTAAATCAAATCAAAGGGCTATTGGCTCAATCAATATTGTGAGGGTTTTAAATATTTTTTTCATAGTTTAAAAATAAATAGTTTCGAATTTATTCAAGAAATTAGACGAAAATTTACCATTCCTCCCTTATTTCCAAAACTACAAAGCCAAAAGTTTTGAAAAAAGTAAAATGCAGATAATAGTTCATTACCTATAGATCACAGTAGTATAGTATAGTAGTATAGTATAAAAGAAACATGTTCCAAAAATGAAATTTGAAATTTGATTGGAATTCGTTGCACGCGAGTCCCGCTCGCACTTGGCCAGTTTTTCGACTCTTACGTCTTCAATAAAAAGTGGTGCTAGCGAGAGCCATGCAGGGAGCTACATAATTAATAATGTCATTATGTATACTAACTACTCACGTTATTGCTTCTATAACAAGTCACTTTATAACAACATCTTTGATTAAGGAGGGAAACCCAAGACGTCGCGAACTCATTAATATTACACACTAAGTACACACAATTAGCGACTTCACACGCGTGTGGGGTGTATGTTTATTTATGAAGCTTTAAATATGCCTTTCTTAATGATATACAGTTATAAAAAACAACTCAATTCCGGAGTTGCGTCGAAGGAATCAAGCTGGTGTCTCTTCAATTTAGAATTACACAGCAAAACTAAAAGTACTTACATAAAATTTTACTCAAAAAAACTGTACCAATTCACGTTTTATATCATATCGTATTTATAACAAAACACTATATAAACATGCATCGAACAACAACCTATCAAATGAAAATGAAAATTCAAATAACATCCATACATTGTCAACACACTCTCCAGCAAAAAAAGTCCTTAAAACGATCCACGATCGTTCATTCAAGCGTCATTACATTCATTTCGTTCATTACATTCACTCGGTCATAATACTGTCGCTATCTGGAGATGGATCTGGTTAGGAAATTGGGTACATTCAGCTTTCTGGTTGGCTGGGCTGCTTGATTACTGTGCCGTGGTTCCGGATTCCATGCAGGAGTCCGTGATGGTTTTTTTGGCCGTTTTTAGACTGTGATGTGACGCATTGAAAATGGAAATGGAATATTACACCTGAATGAAAAAGACAGTCTAAATGATGGTGGTGGTAACATCTTTCCCTATATCCTAAGACATATCCAAACACAGCACATTCGCAAGAAGTTGGTAAAATCATCGCGTTAATTCGTTGGATTCGTTTTTTTCTTAATAACTTTGTTTATGTGTATGTTTGTATCTATGTATTTATAAATGTTTTTTTTCTTCTCTCTGTTTTTAGTTTTTCTTTAAGTTGCACCTGCTATGTTGTCTCTGCACCACCCTAAGGCCGACTGGTAGAAAATGCCTAAGGCATTAAGTCCGCCTTTGTACAGTGTTTTTAAATATCCACCAAGTCAACTCCACCTCGAATCATCAAACTGAATCATTGAGGGTTTTCTGTTGTCTTGTTAACTTGGAATGTGAGCCTTCAACTTAAAATCGGTTTCTGTAAAACTGATAACTCAAAACATTTTGTCTGTACTCAATGTACGTTGTCAAATCTTATGGCCAATGCAGTGATTTTTTGGACCGGAGGAACTCCGTATTTACTGGACGTGAGATTTAAAAATAGAAAGAAACTCAGACGCAGAAACTCTGGGTTGAATGGTGGTCCATAAAACCCAGAGTTTATGAAAACTGAAATTATTTTGTTTGTTCTATCAGCACTTAAAAGCTCAAAGCTTCAGCCACTAAAATATTTAAAAACATATCAGTCATATGTACTCTCAAAACTTTTCTATTTCACCTGCCTTTTAAATCCCGTGAACCGTGTTTGACGGTACTGCGTAGTGCATAGTGCACAATGCACATACGGCCTAAAAGCAATGTCAGTCATTAAACATACGCCATTTTTGTTTTTAATTTTGAATGGAAACTGGTTGCGGACGTCATACGCCGTTTTTGTTTTTATTTTTAAAGAGAAAGGTTGCCAACTTGCTTATAGTTTAAAATAAAGGCATTTGAAAAAGGAACTGCTTTTGATTCAATATTTGGTGTGTTACGAAACTCATTTACGCTCTGAATGGTTAGGAAAATCAGTATGGAAAATTCTTCAATTTTTTTTTATTTATCAACAATTACTTAAACATTTTGCATCAGGCAATGGAACTTAACGTATAGCGAGACCTAGAATCCAGGTATTTAAATATACCTTATCTTTTAAAAAAAGTTAGAAATAGATGAAATTTAATTTATCATCATCTTCGACTAGCCATTTTTCAAGAGGTCGGCTTCCTAATTTTAACTACCAAACTTGAATTGAATGAATTAAAACATCCGCCCAAGTCGCATAAACATCTACCATCTATCAATCAATTTCCCAAAACTCAAACACATCCAACATCCAAGCATCCAATAAAATCGTCATGAAGAAATTAATCCTGGCACAATGAGGTAGCAATAAATCATACCTCTTTGAGAGCGCACTCGTGGGATAATCTGTGCGTTTTAAAGCTGTCATCGGCTTAGCGCCTCCCCGCCTCCCCTCTTCCCAACCCCCTAGCGCCTAGCATCGGTAGCGAGGCACTTCACGTGCGTTTTGACGCGATTATCATACCCCGCCGGTATCTGTGCGCAATATTGTTTGCGGTGTAGAATAGGGAAGGATTGGACGTGGTTCTGTGCAATTGAAGAAATGAAAACAACTTAAACAACATAAAAGTTTTAGAGGTTTATAATTTTGCATGCGCGTCAGATCTGAAACAAAACATACTTTTTCTTCCTTTCTTTTTTAGTATTTTTTGTTCTTGTCTTTTCTCCCAAGTTTTGCTGAGATTGTTAGTTCCAATTTAGTAAAAATATAGATTTATTGTTATTATCCATCTGGCATATATGTTGTTTGTCTTGAGAACTACGCTATTTATTACGTCACGAAGTAATTTTTAGCAAGAAGGAGAGGTGATGACTAATTCTAATAATTTCGTCTTGGGACGGTCTTTTACATATTCTGAAAGCAACAGTTTCTACAACTTCGTTTATTCACTTCTTTAATCAAAGGCTTCAACGTCAAAAAAAATTAATTAAGTACAAAACACATCATCAAAAGATTTTTCGCTCAACATCACCGCATCCATCCTCCGACTCATATTTTCTTCCCACATCCACTCTTCTCTTTCACCGCCCGCGGAGCGGTTTTTGAATCTGCTTCCTTTGTGACGGTTTTAATATGGAAATTAACGTTCGCTGCCGTGTGACGAAACACCTCCACAACCATATCATTTACCACTCCCCACACATCTTCAACACCTTTATTCCGAAGAAATAAAGTCGATTTTCCTCTGAAGTTTCCTTGTTAAAAAACGTGGTTTTACCGCTCAACGTTGGGCGAATTTGTCGCTAAAATCCACGCGTAGCTGTGAGCCGCCTAATTGAATTTTTTATGTACTTTTACAGTGGGTTTGATTTTTTTTTCACTGTGAATCCGTGTGTTTAATTCGTTGCTGTCGGTTTACGCTGGGATTTATTTTTTATGCAACTTTTCAAGCCTTTTACTTAATGGGTAACTGTAATTTCGTTGGCCAAAATCGGAATCGTCTGTCTAGTTTTTTCCCAACTAAATGTGTTGGGGTCGGCATCGAGTCCAATTGGATGCTGCTGAATACCATTAGCTATTTTACTTAAAACGACTGCCTATCTTATCTTCACAAGCGAATAACTGCATAAAACGATGGCAAATCTGGTTGTCAGGCTTTTTAGGCTTAAAATGTATGTATTTAAACTTCTTTAATTCTTTATTGTACACCATAGCAACTTATATTAACAGTGAAGAAAAATTCATGTACAAAAGCGAGCTTAACTCAAAGTGAGTGATAGAGGGATCACGATAGAGGGTAGGATCCAGTGCACGTTAAAATACTACATATTTTACAATACCTACATAAATAAAACTTCATGTACATATTTATTTATTTAAACTTCATGCACTTCTGGCGGACTTAATGCCTTAGGCATTCTGTACCAGACAACCAAGGGTGGAAAAGTGATAACATGGCAGGTGCATCGCTTTAGCACTAAAAATCACCAAGGTTTTCAACACAATCAATTGTTTAGCGTAGTCTTAGATGAAAATGAATCTCCATTTTAGTTTTTCGCCATGGTTTAAAAAACTCACAGGTACTTCAAACAACTGTAGCCTACCTACATGTCTATTATTGTATTTTTGTTCTCTACACTGCTATACAATCCCATCCTATTCAGAATGTTTCCGAGCTACAATACGTAACGATTCCAATTTATTCCAGTCTACATTTGTTCCGCATACCGTGTAACTGCGCCTACATGTTTGCTTTGTATGGAAACCTTTTGAGGTTTTATTTTTGAAACCGACATTTTTGTTTGACGTAAACACAGACAATAATTATAACTTACATTGTAACTAACTATCTTCAAAAAAGCAGAGGGTTCTGTATTCGTCTCTTTATTTTTAACAAACTTTAATTAAATGTTTCCTTAGTCTCCCTATATTTTATCCCTATGTAGCATGTCTTAAGTTCGAGTAGCGTCGTTGCATCTTTTACATAAGTAGTTTCAACAAATAAATAAAAACATTCTCCAACACTCAACCAACATCAAAATCTCACACAAAATGTAACAAAATCCCTTGTCCGCAATATTAAAAACGTTACGAACATTTAAACGCAGACTTGGGGCTGTACCCGCCATGTTTGCTCATCGTCGCGCACGTAAGATTCACGCTTCGTATCAACTGTTTGAATAGAGATACACCACTCTGAATTTATTGTGAACATCCCCCCAGCATCCCCCTCCCGCGCTATATTGTGGCAAATCCGATATATATCGCTTTCACTTCAAACTCAGTGATATGGTAATGTGACATTTAATTCGTATGCCACCCTTATTAGAGACGTGCTTTGTTGTTGATTCAATAGTGTGGGGGCTGCGATTAAAGGATTGGAAATTAATGAAGGCTGTTTGGGTGTTTTAAAGGACTTGAATTGTTGATCTTTCACGTTCATACACCCGAACAGCAGTTTCGCCACTTTTACCAGTCCGGTGCGTTTCACATCCGGCGAATTCTCACTGCCTTCACCAGGTTATCGGTCCACCTAGGTAGGTGGACCGATAACCTGGTGGTTGGAAGGTTTCAACACTGCGTCTTCTGGTTCGCGGACGCCACTCCAGAATCCTTTGGCCCCGACAACTACCCATTCTGTGAGTAATGTGCTCTGCCCACTGCCCCGATTTTTGGCGAATCTTCGGGCTATGTAACTTTGATTCTTTTGCGTATGTTTGTACCTATTTTTGATTCGATCACGCAAAAAAATCTCTGAGCATATCTCATATCTATGACTCTTCAAGTTGAGTTATTATGAGGCCCATCTTAAACATTAGCTACATTCAATTGAACACAGCTAATAAGTGTAGCCATATGAAGTTAAAACACGAAAATCAAAAAACACACACAGAAACCGAGTTGAAATTGAAAGAAAATGCCAACTTTTCGTTTAAAAGAGACTCAAAACATTATATTCCGCCGGGCGAGCCGCGTCGAAAAAGGAACCAAAACCAAATCCGCAGCGAGCTATCGGAATGCGGATGTATCGTCATTCGAATATTGCCAATAAAACACCGATGAGCTGAAAAATCGATGTGGACAGACGAACCGATACCGCGGATGTAGAACGTCACTATATCACTCGCTAGCATAGAGCACGGGATTGACGCACCGTCGGCGACTAGAGGCGGCGCGCGGCGGTGCTATTGAAATTCATGACGATGGACGTGCTTTGAGTGCATGTTTTGTCATTTTCTTCATTCAATGGTTTCAGTTTCAGTAAGTCATTTTTTCTCGTCCTGTTTCCTTGCCTGATAATAAGCAATGATTTGGTCAGCGATGGAGCAAGCATTGCCCCGAATTAATGAGTCTATTGATCTATTCTGTCAGCGCCTCACCTTGTAAACTTAGGCGGAGTGTGCATGAAGTGAACTGTCATTCCATCTTGTTTGTACGGATTGACAGCTCATTTCATTATCACTTTACCTAAGTTTACACAGTGAGACGTTGACAGAATGGACCCGGCAGTTCCTTATTGCCACTAAACGGTGACACGCTAGGTTTGTATTGTGTTGACTGTGCCTTGTCTAGCAGCAGTCGAGGTATTGTTCTGTGTTCGCAACGGTAGAGGCAGTTTGAGTTTGAAATATTTTGTTCTATTTTGATTTTGATGATGTTGTGACGTCATGCGTCACTGCGTTGTTAGTTAACATGGCTTTAATTAATACTCGTGCAAACAGTATCTACCTACGGCTTTATTAAATATGTTGTATTCAGTTTTTTTGTACAGAACTGTTTTGTATAATTACTGTAACTGAGTTTAATTAATGCTTTTTTATAGGTAACGAAGTTAGACCCTAAAAGGAACTTACTAATTTTCCTTCAAAATAAAAAAAAAGTTTAAATTCCAGTTTACCTACTATCTCAGATCAAGTGCCTTGAGTGTCAAAACCTTGTCAAAAATGAATGAGAATTCAGAATGAAAGAAAAGAGCAAGAGATATCAGAATGCGGACATTCTTGGAAATACAGGAACTGCCCCTCTGAGTTCTTAGGGGCTGGTCATTTATCTCACAATTTTTCCTGTCTATCCAAGAAAAATGACGACACCGTTTTCCATCTTCATCACCTCACGCTCACAAATATACCTAAGTTCCATCTCCCATTCCTTCACAGACAAAGCGTTTCCTTTACTTGCGAGTACGTCGCAGTGGGTATCTCATCAACACAAATGCAGTACTTAGACATAATAGCGTCGGACTCATTGTTCGTGGACGAGCGCCGCGATAATCACCGGCCGACCGTCTCGTTCACTCGTACAGTCGTTCGGTTGTTCAGTCGCTCACTCTGCACTCGCGCTTGGCAGAGATTGGCGCATTTACACTGTACGATTTTATCTGTCGAGGAACTGGGAATCGTATCGTGGTATGGAAAACGATCCATGATTTACCTATGTGTAATTCTTAAATACTTGATTACGGTGTATCATCTTGGGACAGAGCCTCCGGAAAATTCTGTGGGAAAACTATTAATGGTACTTATCAGTGAGAGAAAAGATCCATTCAACTATTTCAGGCCACATATCCCCTGTTTTTTGAGAAAGCCGTTACTATAAAACATGCAATAAAAACTACATCAATTAAGAAAATTTATTGAGAAATACACTTATCTCACTTCGAAATCGTGTCGTATAAAGTGCTTCAAACACCCCTCTTTCAAGTGCATCGCATCTCATTCATATCACGATCCCCGGTAGGGCTCACGGCTCACTCGCTCATTTGCGAATTGATTTACATTCTAACACGAATTCTTTTGTTGCAGGATGAGTTCCGTTCAAGAGGAGAAGGCTCCTACCGAGGCACCGAACAAGACGCATGTGAGGGAACTGAGGAATACGGAACTGGTGTCCCGCCTGCTTGCTGCCACACCGCCATACCTCTACAGCGCTTTACCGCTTCAGCCCCACGCGTTCTTCTTCAGCGAAATGCTGCGGTCTTTTGTGAACGCTCGACACGGCTGTAGACCTCCACATTACCATCGCCGCTTCAAGCGCCGCACACACAAATACTTCGCTGAAAACGAAAACGATTGGCGGCGTGAGTGGCCCAAACATGAGGAAGAGAAGAAAGAGCCTGAGACACGACCAGAAGTGCCTCTGGAGTTAACTGTGGATAAGCATTCCAGGGTCCGTGAACCGTCACCGAGGAGGTTATCACCTAAGGCCGAACAAGCGAAGCCGAGTAGTAGCCCTGGGCCACTAGGCAGACAGTCTTCCTACGTAGACGTTGGGACAGAAGAGCTTCCGAAACCTTCCCCTTGCGTTGGACGAGGAGCTGAAGCTTCATCTGTACCGCAATCAAATCTTATCCTTCCCCCTCCACCACCGATGTGGTATCCACCTCTCTACAACCCCGGAGGCTTCGGGGTAGACCCATTAAACTTCTTCATAGATCTGCGCGTATCTGGACACATTTATGATAGAAAACGGGCTTTAGCTGAAGGTATGGAGAATAACCAAGAGGCGAGGGAAGATTCTGGATTAGACAAGAGGCTTGGCAGGGATTTCGGACAGCGACCGCGGCATGTGTCGGCTTTTTCCGTGCCTGTTCGTTCTGGAAACATGGCTGTTGAACCGGAAAAGTACTTCGATCACTCTGGTCCGAAACAAGCAGGTAAAGTGAATGGTACTTCGCATATTATGAGGAACCTGAAACGGGTGTATGAGGATCTCCACAATTTGCAAGATGTGAAGGAAAATGCTAAAATGAGCAAACATGATGACACCAAAGCAGAATCGTCAGATGTGGATGATGATGACATTGTAGATTAAAATGATTTAAATGCAATTTTAAAATGTATAGCTTTTAATTAAATAATTATGTGATACATGTTTTAAATATAATCTCTTATGCTATATACTTATTATAACAAATTGATCTCAGTGTCTAGTCTGTATAATAATATCTTATTACCTTTTATGATAATAACTTATCTTAAATATGAAAATGTTGTACTTATAGCTATGATTATTCTATTAAAATGATCTTCGTCAATCTATCAAAATTGTTTTATTTAATTTCTATATCTACCCAATCTTAAGAGTAAATAAATTGCAGGCAATCAGGAGACAAACTGAGTTTTCCAATAAAAGTTGAAAAGATTGTAAGTTGACACTTAACCTTTTCACCGCCAAGCACTTCTATAGAAGTTCGGGATTTTCGTGCCACCAGCGCCACAACTTCTATAGAAGTTGTTCATTTTAACTATCTTATTAAAATAAATTTACTGTGATTAAAAGCTTTGTTTCATTTTATTATTTAAGATAGCACTGTCTACTACCCTGTTTTTTATTTTTCTACACAAAATAAGCCCTAGTTTGTCCTAAAATCGGCAAAAACAGAAACTCCGAATTTTGTTACTTTCCTCAGAACGCCAATCACTTCATATCAAGTTGGCCAGTGATGTGCCGTGAAAGGTTGATTTCACCATTGAAATATTTATAAATACAGAAAGTTACGAATATCGAAAACAATTTGAGGTCAATAAAATATGAACTTAGTTATCTACTTCATTACAAAGGATAGTAGATGAATTTCGGCCTTCAGGTAGATGCCGATACGTAATTATAAAGTTGTTACCAATTCTTGTCGATAGTTATTTTCCCATCTCTACAAAACAATTGGTCGTCTATGCCCCTGTGCGCCACCGAGTGCCACGAACTACTATAGAAGTTGGTCAGTGACGTCATAGGCGTGCGGCTGTCAAGGTCACTTTGGCATAGTGCAGCACAAAATCGGATTCGCGCGCACGCATCTTTCTTTCTTTCACTTGATAACAAATAGAAAAATGAGTGAAGAACTTGATTCGGACGAACTTCTTAAAATTTTGCAAGGTGTGGAATCGGACTCGGAGTATTTTGTGGAGAACATTGAACCAGAAGATAATTCTGAGGTATGTCTAACTGGATGATAATAATAATGTTTATTCATCAAAGAGTAGGAATTCAATAAGTATGTAAACGTAAGTATGTATGTGATGGGTAAACGCTACCGATACATGAGTTAAGAAAAGAACAGAAACAACACTTAAAAAACAATGCTTTGATAAGTACACGGCTACAAGCGTGATAGAATTTAAATATATACTTACTTTCCATTTCAAAAAACACTTTAAAAACAATTAAAAATTCTGCTACTTAGATACCTACGGTAAAAAACGTTGACTGAAGTTATTAAAAAAACACAGGAATAAACAAAAATAGAAGAAAGAAAGACCATAGACCCCATCCCTGATCAGAATCGAATTCAACGTGCCCTCAGTGCCAATAACTTGATATGAAGTTAAAGAATGAGATCATGAAACAAATAGAGATGTACCCCATTCCTTATAGTTCTAATTGAGTTATGTATTAGTTTCTTTGATACTCATAATTTATACTGTTTTTTCTTATTAAGGATACTGTGAAATAAAACAAATCTGGAAATATTTAATCAGTTTTTATTTATATTGGTAAAATCAACTTTAAATCTTAACTTTACGCGTACAAATCTTATTCATCGATATGACGATATCCCATCACTACTGTTTACTATATATTTAGTTATACATTTATAGCTTGGCGCTCGGCGAGGCATTGCGTTTTGTGTACGTTGGCGGCGAAAAGGTTAACTAGTGGACACAGTAAATTCGAGTTTCTCAGTCACCTCCACGTCAAATAGATGTCGAATATACTTACAATAGAGTTAAAAAGCTAGGTATCTGGCGAAACTATCACACGTGATTGCATGGTATCGTTTACCTAATGTTTCCTAATAGTTGTCGCTGTCACTGCGGCGAAGCTGTCAACATCCTCGGGCACCACAGCCTGTCATGCAGTCGCATAGCGCGGCACGCAAACATCAACGACATTATCCGACGCGCTCTTGTTGCCTTACCAGCCTTCTTAGAACCCAATGGCCTGGCACACGACGATGGCAAGCGACCGGACGGTATGTTCCCATTGAAGATGGGTAGGTAGGCCTTTAGTGTGGGACGCTACTTATGTCGATACTCTTGCGCCATCCCATCTTCCTAGCTCGTCGTTCTGTGTTGGTGCTGCCGCTGCGGGCGCTGCGGCTGCGGAGAACCTCAAGCGGCGGAAATATAATAACCTAGTTGGCAATTATATTATCGCCAGTCTTTTGGGCTCACTTCCATTCGACAGCGATGCGGATGAATTTTTTGACGCCATATTTTAGTTAGGAGTTTTTTATTTTTATTTTAAGTGTATATAGTTAGATTAGTATTTAAATATAAAAAAATAATTAATTAATATTTAATTGAATAAAAGAACGGATGACTATTTTATCAAAAGTTACAACATACATTTTAATACCTAATAATACTTTTTTTCTCCTAGCAAATCGAAGGAAGGAAGGACTGAGAAGCCTTTGCTCAAATGTAAGACAGTAGCTACCGGCTCATTAAAACAAAAACCATCAAAACCCAACATGCCGCGCCCGTGGAGTTTCTCTAAATCAATTTGATCCTTAAGGTATTTGGGTTAACACGATGCCCCTTGGCATGGGCGCTGGTAGGACTATTTTTAGGGGAGTGCATCTTCAGACCTCCCCCGCCCCTCGAAGAGATTAGGTTTTCTTTTGCCGATACTAACTTTGTCGATATATTTAGAAAATATTGGGAGCACAGAAGAGGTATTTTAAGCGCGAGCCATGAGAACACAAAAATTACACTAGTTTAAAAATATATATTTTTTTAATTGGTCCTTTTGACAATTCCATCCTTTTTTGAAGGTTTTCGACGCACTGAGCTCAAATCTGACGTACAAATTTTCTCACGCACGTCAGGATTTTTAAAAATCTTCGGTCAAAAGTACCAAATCATCGATTTTCGACATCTCGCATCAGCGTCTTCCTCATTCCTCAGCATCATTTTCGAAAAATTGATCTTGGTATCTGAAATTACTACCATCAGTTACAAACAATATGTTTAAATTATATTTTTGGGATTTCATTTTTTCATCTTATACCATCAATCAATGATAGGGTATTTTTACATGGTAAGTTTTTCATACAATTTGATAACAAATTTTCAGAGATAGAATGAGGTAGGTATCATAAAGAATCAAACTGGACAGCTTTTATGGAGCTTATAATTTATATTATGATATAACGGTGCCTCAAAACTCGCCAATTCGCGATTTTCAATTGAGGTATCTAATTGTACTGACGTGCTAGAAAAATTTGAACGTCAGATTTGAATTCAGCGCATCAAACCCCTTCCGGAAACAATAATAATATTTCTGGGACAAAAACCGTATAAACTAGTGTCACCTTAGCCTCGGAAAAGCTAGGTTTTAGAAAGCCTTACCGGGCAACCAGGTTCATAATATCATATTGAAAGTCAGGGGGGTACGAATTAACCCCTTGCACCCCCCTCCCGGCGCCCATGCGGCTTGGCAAGACTGGTGTCAGATTTTTCGCTTCTGACGATCTTTAACGACTGCCAAAGGTCTTCAAATGACTGCGAGACCAACGACTTAAAGTGCTTTCTAAGGCACGGAAGTGTCTCGGCATGTTAGGATTGTCACCCCATCCACGGAACGACCTTAGCAAGCATCGTTTGTTGTTGTTGTTACCTATTGTTTAGCCGTGAACTTCTCCCAAAGATAATATTTTCGTTAAACTTGTAAAAAAATGAAATCAGCTGTGACAGACAGGCACACGAGTGATTTTTCCGTATGAGGGTTCGGAACCCTAAAAAGCTTCTAGTAGGTCGAGAATCGAACCCAATCCTGCAATGGAAGGTTATCTCATAGAATCTTAAGGTCAATAGTCAACTCCACCACACATTAGATAGATGATTTAATCTACCTAATAATAATAATAATAATATCTAGGGACAACTCACACACGGTCATCTGATCCCAAACTAGGCAGAGCCTGTGCTATGGCAACCAGACAACTGATACCTAAACATACTTATATATTTCTAAATACATACATATTATAGACAAATTACACCCAGACACAGAACAAATGATCATGCTCATGACACAAAGATTTGTCCTGGGTGGGAATCGAACCTAATGTGTGTGGAGATCTATCAAAATAGTATTTTGCCTATTTTGATATATTATATCTCTCAGCTCTTGAACAGCTTATAGGTTTCAAAGGTATAAAATAAAAAAAAGCAGATTGATATAGGTACCATTTCTTTATTTAAATATTATAGATTACAGGAAAACCTATATGAAGTCTAGGTACCTATAGTTTTATAGTAACATGTTAATGAAATATTAATCGTTCAGAACCCTTTGCACGCGAGTCCGACTTGCACTGCATATTTCATGCATTTTTTTTGGCAATTAGATATGCAAAATTTCATGGTCGCAACTATTGACCAGAGCTTATCCAAATTTTGGTTTTCACAAACCATCCTGTGTGAAAGGATTAAACCGATCGAATTACTACCATATTTACCTATATTCTTCTTCTTCGTCGTTCCCTTACTGCTGAGGATCGCGACCAAATAGATAAGACGCGTCTCCGAGCCATGCGGTCTTCTGCAGTGTGAACCGCTCTGTAGGTACCTAAATGTAGCCTTATAATTTAATTAACTATAGGTGAGTATAAATAGTGGGAGATAATAAGTACTTACCTACATTTCCGTCTGCCCACATTTCTACAAATTTGCTGTGAATCCCGCTGATCTACTTACACGAATCTACGTTTAGCTTATTGCTAGGCAATGGTTCCACTTCGACGAGTCTTTCGAAAAGGAAAACCAATAGGTAGGTACCTACCTAGGTAGATACTAATTATTGGTTAAATTACTGGCATAGGTGTCCATGGTTCTTGTTGATTAGCCATCTACTTCTAAAGTGTGCTACTAAAGTAGCTTGTTTATTTAATTTTATGATTTTTATGAAAATTCACCACATTACAATATAAAGTAAATACTTACTTAACAATAAGTACCGCCACGCCATCTATTGACACTCAGCAGATCTAAACATGCGTCGGACTTTTTGCTCGACTGTGCGCTATTACTCGAGAAAATTAACTACTTTTTAATAAATAATTTTAAAAATACACAACAATCACTTAATTAACAAAGAATCAAAAAAAAATTTACTTCTTTTTTCCAAAGAGCATGTAACCCTACGTTTTCTTTTTAGTTTTGGCAATAATGACGAGATTTGACAGCCATAGTTTTGAGTTGCCAGCAAAAGAATAAAAGGATTTTTAAAGACAAAACGAAATAGTATTATGGTTATAAGCATGTGCTCAATTTATTTCAAGTAGAAGTAGTTGTAAAAATAAAAAACATATTTCGTTAAATTTTACCTTTCAAATTTTTAATTTTTTTTGGGCAAAAAAGAAAAAAACGTTCGAGAGTTCTATAATTCTTTTTTCTGGCAACATTTCAGTCACCACGCGATTTTCGTGAATCTCTTGAAATTCTTACTTCTTCTGGAAGAAATAATCTGATTCACGGAATTTAGTATAGTATAAGCACTATCAAAATGTACGGAAACCAACCTATTTTAGTGCTCAGTAAGTATAAAGACTTATATTCTGCGTTATTATTGTTTTAATTCGTGATTTCATTCAAGTGGTCTACCTATTGCAGGCCAAAACACAAAACGTGACTCCGGCCGGAAGGTTCAACTGGAGAATATAAACGCTGGAAAGGTGAATTGACGCAAAAATTACTTGTAATGGAATATTTTCACTGAAATCCGTTAAATGGAATACTAAAACTTGTTTAATCGGGTTTATTTTAGACAATAGCCGACGTTATTCGAACATGCCTCGGGCCCCAGGCTATGTTGAAAATGTTGATGGACCCGATGGGAGGCATCGTGATGACCAACGACGGCAACGCTATCCTCCGTGAGATCACCGTGCAGCACCCGGCCGCTAAATTCATGATTGAAATCGCAAGAACACAAGATGAAGAGGTTAGAAAATTAACTGTCTGAATGATTGAGATGCTTTGATGTCTTTGTCTTTTAGGAATATCATCATTTAAAAAAATCCTATTTAATCTTTACCTGGTGATTAAAGAATATAGAGTAAGATTACATATTGAACCTAAATAATTTAAGTTGAATTATTTATGAGTCATTTTGTTTTTTTTTTTGTGTGGGTTTAATATGTAAATTTCACCTAAATTACTTTAATGTGATTGTGACTGACCCATACTTAACATACTGCTTGTAAATATAGACAACCCAGTTTTATTTTTTTGCCCATTTAAAAATGAAGTAAGAAAAATATTACATACATTTAACTGGCTATGTGACAAATCAATAAAAAAATTATGCATGTTTCAAGATAATAATATTTGCTGCATATAATCAAACCAAACAATACTATTTCATGGTAATTATTTACTTTTTGCAACCCACCTACTGCACTAATACTTTCACTACAACCATACGTTCTTCCTCCAGGTTGGTGACGGCACAACGTCAGTCATTGTTCTGGCCGGAGAGATGTTAGCTGTGGCTGAGCAGTTCCTGGCCCAGAACATTCACCCCACAGTCATCATCCGGGAGTACAGACAGGCACTTGAGGATGCTATCAAACTGCTGCAGGACAAGATCTCTGTTCCCATTGACTTGAATGATAGAGACAAGTTGAAGGAAGTTGTAAGTATTTAATTGAATATAATGTTTGCTCTCATGATGTCTTTTTTCAATGAAGTGCTATATTTTAATTCAAGCCCACAAGTCACTTTAGCTTTATCTGTTGACTAGCTTTTGCTCATAAGCAGGTTGCCAGGCAAAAGCTAGTTGATTGATGAAATACAAGATTCTGTTGAGCAAGAAGTGGAACCCTTATAGGACCACTTGAGTATCTGTCTGTCTTTTCATCTGACAGCCAATTAGTACTGAATCAATACTCAAATCAGTTGAAATTCAGTACACATATGAACTTGCGTGACCCAAACATGGGCATGTAACATAAATAAATAAAATTAAGAGAGTGAGAACACTTGGGAGATATTTTCATGCCATGTGGTATAAAAAAAAAAAAGGGTTTATGGTGAAGATCTCCTCCCTGGCGTCGGGAGTCGCAGTGCGATCCCTGGCCACCGTAGCGAGCGTTGGGTGGATTGCTGTACAATCACCATAAGACCCGGGTCGATAGTGTGTTGTCTTCTATGCACGCCTTAAAGAGATTTCAGCATAGGAGACGGGGCCCGTTGGGGCCAGAGCCTGCCAGGGTTGCGGAATTTGTTTGAAAGAGTCACCGCGGCCCCGGAGCACAAAGGGCTTTAAAAGGACCATGGATGGGTTTTAGTCAGTAAGAGTCAGACACGCCCTTCCTTTCCAACCAGAGTGGAAGAAGTCATTTGATGATGTTCCATCACGAAAAATAAAAAAAAAAATGGTGAAGATCTCCCATTTCTTTTTCATACTAGAAAAATAAAATTTGAATTTATTGAAGAAAATTGAAGTACCAAGCACCATTTGTATTGATTTCTTTTCCTCAGATCCGTTCATGTGTTGGCACAAAGTACATTGGTCGCTGGGCCGACCTTGCTGTAGACATCTCCCTGGATGCCGTCAGCACTGTCACAGTCAATGAGAATGGCAGAATTGAAGTTGATATTAAAAAGTAAGTTTAAATGACATCCAAAAAAAATTTACATGGGATTAGCTAGCATTAGTCAGCATTAGTTGTTAGCAGTGTCAAATTTGTTGCAGATTACAGGAAAAAGTTAAAAAGTAGTCTATAAAACAATCCATATTACAAAAATATGATTCTTTCAGAATTCTTTGCATCCTAACTCGTTGAACAGACTCGCCGGTTTTTATTTTTGTATTGCAATAAAATTGAAAATGATGAAACGAAATGGGCAAAACATGATAAATATAAATGACCCATAAACTACAACAAACATCGTTTGGTAAGACAAGCTGTGCATAAACCTTGTAATCCATATCATAGTTTTAGGCACATCCTATGTTACACAAATAAAAAAATATTATTGATTATTGACTGGTCGGTCTGGCATTTTTACCTGGCATCTTTCACACTACTAATTCCCTCAACCAATATAGTAGATTAAACCTGAAATGTAACTAACTTACACCATAAAAATTCCAGCTACGCCAAAGTAGAGAAGATCCCCGGCGGTTCCATCGAAGAGTCGCGCGTGCTCAACGGAGTCATGTTCAACAAGGATGTCACCCACGCCAAGATGCGGCGCTACATCGAGAACCCGCGCATCATACTGCTCGACTGCCCACTCGAGTACAAGAAGGGAGAGAGCCAGACCAACATCGAGATTGTGGGAGAACAGGTAAGATGACTAAACAATACAACTTAGAGGATTGAAGAGGTAATTGACTGTTCCAGTGTGTGTTTATTCAACACACATACATTGGAACAGTGCTTTGTGTGTGTTATAAAGCTTACACCTATCAGCATATCAAGCAGCTAGAAGCTGTAATCACAAAAAAAAAATATGTTCTGAACATACAAATCGACATTACACATACACATTCTCAACTGCAGCAATGACCCATGTTAATGTTACAATATAAAACTTCCAAAAATGCCTAAAAAAAGGTGATTCATATATGGCTCTGATTTAGTAAGTATATGTCGGTGTATTATAATGTACCAAATTTCATGCATGTTAGTTAAATAGATTTCGAGTTGTGAAGGGGTCAAAAGTAGATCGAAAGCTGCTGCGTCGCCAGTTCCTTTTTCTTTGAACTTGGCTGTACACGTTGCCGCGTGTCTAGATTGGCCAGTATCAATTGTTTAAACATTACAAAATCCTGACCAGCCATCTCATTATTGGTTTATTTTGTTCTAATATTCATATATTCTTGACAAGTTTTCTTCCTGCCCAGGACTTCACAAGACTGCTGCAGTTGGAAGAGGAGCACGTCCAGCGCCAGTGCGAGGAGATCATCGCTCTGAAACCCGACGTCATCTTCACGGAGAAGGGAGTGTCCGACCTCGCGCAACACTACCTCGTCAAGGCTGGCATTACAGCTATCCGCAGGTTCGCATGGATAGACTAGCATTTGACCTCAATCTTAGCTGATGGACAGAAATTATCTGGTTGAAGATAGAGCACACCTATCAAGAAGCAACCTACTCTTTGAATTATAGACCCTTGTAGCTGTCAGGAAATAATGTCTCTGGTGCTAGGTCTAAAAAGTAAAAAAATAAAATTGTTGTCTCTATGATGCAAAGGTGGGGTGGATTTTGCTTTGCTGATGCTTTGAAAACGGCGCCACCTTGTGAAATTATCAAGTACTAGTTCAATTTTAATGGTCGGGTTGCCAACTCCAGCTAGCCCTTTGAATTATAGACCCTTGTAGCTGTCAGGAAACAATGTCTCTGGTGCTAGGCCTAAAAAGTTAATAAATAGTATTATTGTCTCTATGATGCAAAGGTGGGGTGGATTTTGCTTTGCTGATGCTTTGAAAACGGCGCCACCTTGTGAAATTATCAAGTACTAGTTCAATTTTAATGGTCGGTTTGCCAACTCCAGCTAGCCCTTTCTGTAACTTCGTAGCGCGCAGCATTATTTTCAGATGTCGCCGTAAAATATTTTGTTTGCTCTGACATTTATGTATAGTCCTCCTGGCCAATTTCGTCCATGGCGGCCAATCTCAACCGAGACTAGCCATCGTCGCGGGACATATTATAGTGCACAAGGTTAATATGTGCGTAAACACTCCCTCTTCCATCACTCATATTTCGATAGGGCGGCAATCAGACACTCGTGGAGAGAGATCTGGCGCAGGACCAATGGCTTAACGTGCGCACTGAGGCACAGGGGCTCAGACATTTAGATATGTCCAAAAATACTAGCATCCAACTTTTAATAAAATTCAATTCAAAGCCAATCACCCTTACCCAATAGAAAACTAAATCACCTTTTCAGTCAGCTTTATTATGGGTTCTCATACATCAAATATTGAACCGTTCTTTTCTTCCCACAGACTGCGTAAGACCGACAACAACCGTCTGGCGCGTGCTTGCGGCGCCACCATCGTCAACCGTACCGAGGAGCTCAAAGAATCTGACGTAGGAACCGGAGCCGGCAAGTTTGAGGTCAAGAAGATCGGAGATGAGTACTTCACCTTCGTCACGGAGTGCAGGAACCCTAAGGTAAAGTACTTAACTTAAATCAAAGAAAGATCAATGAATAATCGTTGAACCGATTTTGATGTATTTTATTTATTTCTTTTACAATGACTTTTGCGAAAGATCTTTAAAATAATGGGCCTAAAGATATAGCAGTGCAATTTTATCATTGGTTTCTTAAAAATAGATGAAATGATGGAAGGCAAAAGTTTAGTTTCACAATCCTACTATAACCTACGTCTAGACAGTATTATAAAGTAATCTTTTTTTTTCAGGCCTGTACCATCTTACTGCGCGGTGCTTCAAAGGACGTACTGAACGAGATCGAGAGGAATCTCCAGGATGCTCTTCACGTTGCTAAGAATTTAGTAAGTGACGCACCAACAGTGGCTTGAGTTTTGAAATAGAACAGTGGCAGAGAATGGGTCACAAAGGAAATATTCGTTCAAATGACTTAGAACAAGCAATCAATTTCATCAAAGTATTAGGAAATACTATGGCAAAAGATGGATGGACTGTGAGGAATGGTATGAATGAAAAGGCATTCATTAATAGTGTGACTATAGGATGAAATGAAAGAAAATGCAATTTTTTTGCATTGACTTTAAATAAAATGGGACTAGGGAAGGTCGATGATGTTAAGGGGATGCTTCTGCTGCTATTTATTTTTATTACCGTTTGCAGAATGAGTGTGCAGATAAAATCTGGCATTTGTATAAATGTAACAATCTGCCTAGCCTTTTCCAACTATCTTGCTGCTATGTAGCTGAGTACCAGTATTTTACATGAAGCGACTGCCCTTCTGACCTACACAACCCAATGATTGGATACCACGGTAACTTAGCAAGACTGGCGTCAGCTTTACTGGCGTCGTGACTATGCGTGAATACTGTCCAAGATCTACAGATGTCAGCCGGGACCAACGGCTTAACATACTTTCAGAGGCACGCAGGAGTATCGTTGTGTAATGTATGGTCACCCATTGACGGACCTACCTCGACCTACGTAACCTGGCAGATAGAGACGACTGTTATCATTCAGCAATGAGCTCCTCACATGTGTATGAAGCAAAATTGGATGTGAAGTAATAAATAGTGATTGTATTGCAGGTGCTGAACCCTCGCCTGGTGGCGGGCGGCGGCGCGGTGGAGATGGCGGTGTCGCAGGCGCTGGCCGCCAACGCCGCGCACAACACGCCCTACCGCGCGGTCGCGCAGGCGCTAGGTCTATATTTGATTGCTTACTCTTTTTTTCTAATCGGCTACTTGCGTGTGAATGACGAGTTTTTAAGTGTATCTTTTGTGGAAGAACTTGTCCTACTTTATCTATTACCGGTTTATCGGTTACTGCCAAGAACCGTTGATGTGTTCTGGTTTTTGTAAGGTTTGGATCCCCCAGGCACATAAGAACATTGCAGATTTGTCTATGAGATGGCAATGGTTCTGTGATAAACTGGCCGCACGTTCCCCTGGTGCCTTGGGAAGTTGAACCAAGAGAGTTATTTTTTTTTTTACTGGACTCGCCGACCTTCAGTGACTCGGTGATTTTCTGTCGGTCGCCACTTGATTCTGGTTCTCTGAAGTTACAGAGGTTGGTAATAGTATGACGGGCTTGTCCCAAAAAAAAAAGACTGGCTACAATTCACCAGTAGGTGTGTACAATTACAATTCACTAGAAAGTGACAAGCGAGCACGTCGCTTGTCACTTTCTAGGGCAACTACTTAGCAGAAATATTTAGAATTTTTCTGTTGTGTTTTTAAGGTGTCGTATGAATAGTATCGTAACAAAGCCCTCGTCCCTTCCAGAGATCATCCCGCGCACGCTGGCACAGAACTGCGGCGCCAACACCATCCGCACGCTCACCGCTCTGCGCGCGCGCCACGCGGCCGGGCCCAGCGCCGCCGGCATCGACGGAGAGAGCGGGGAGATCGTCGACATGGCCGTCAAGGGCATCTGGGAGCCACTCGCCGTTAAACTTCAGGTAATTATAAGCTCTTCGTCTCCTCAATGTGTAGAAGAATGCGAAACAGGTTGTAAACTTATTGAAAAGGGGGATCTTCCGACCAGACGAATGTTGTGTCTGAACTACCCGATAGTTGTTTTCGGGCAGCTGTATATTTATGTTCGGATTGCGTGGAGAATGTTGATACCCCGATGTAGGACTTCTGTGACGTCAGGTCTTAAGCCGCTACAAATGTGTTTGTGTGGAATTCCCTGTGTTTCCCTGATTGCTACAACCTGGGGGTCTTTCAAGTCAACATTGAATAGGTTTCTTCTAGCCAAGTGTGATCGTAGACTACCTTATCGTTTTCCATCAGAGTAGATTGAAGTCAAACATGAGCCTATCATTATAAAAAAATGCCAGTATCTGCATCGTTGACGATAATACGAAGCTAGGAATCTGATACCAGTTACCTTGGGGTACCATGTTACCAGGCTGTGGAGGGCAGATGCATACGCTCCATGTAAAGTACTGGTATCTGGTAGCTTCATCTGGTTATACTGTAAACAGACCTCAAAAAGTTGGAAATATGCTTGTTTTTTTCGTCATTGACGCTTGAAACCTGATGATATTCTTCTATCCTTGTCACGCAAAATATCGTTTGTACTGGATGGCACAAATTCACGTGATTGACGGCGTAATGTCTGTTTATCTTGGTCTAAACAAGCTTAGAAAAAGACGGAATTTTATTTATAATTTTCTCCTATCCTATTTCCGTCACAGTCTAAATACCCTTTCTATAATGTTCCAGGTTTACAAAACAGCGGTAGAAACAGCGATCCTCCTCCTCAGGATCGATGACATAGTCTCCGGCTCTAAGAAGCGTGACGGCAACGAGCCCGCCACGCCCTCGCAGATGATGCAAGGCATGGAGTAATGCCACACTAGCTATTACATTCTAATTTACGTATTTGAGGACTAAATCTGTAGTAGGCTGAAGTTGGGAATAGATGGGGTTCTCTTTTATTTTGAATATGTCATTACTAACTCAGATTTTCGCTGTAAAATGGTCTTTATAGTAGGGGAGAAATGGTATTTTTCAATTCAGCATATGTCCAGCCTGCTGACAGACGGACGGAGGCTTAGTAATTGTGTTCCGTTAGTGTGCTTTTTGACAGTGTAGTTCGAAAACAATTAAAGATCAACTGTAGCTACTATTACATTACCATGGCTTAAATTAAGTCACATGAAGAGATTTGTCTTATGCTAAGATTTTACTTTAGAAGGCTTGTGTTATGTGATGATAAGGTTGTAATAGAAAGAAAGCTGGTCTATTTTCTACTTTGGCGGGATTTTCCAAAGATTGGCTCTGTTTTGTGTGAGCTTGAATGTCTGTTTACAATACTCGAACTTGTAGTGAAAGTTTCTTATTATAAACATAGATATCGTTGGTATGATGATGTTGTTTATAGGCAGTTTTAGGTTGTAACGGTGCACGCATAGAACGCTAGCCCACCTGAGAGCACCTTACCACACCCTAGTTGACTCGAATCCATCCAAAAATGTTACTTATAAACTATTTTCTAAGAAAGAACAGGCCTAAAGGAGTTTCAAAAGTATTCTCTACAGATTTAGTCCTTGAACACATCGGAACCGTATTAAGAATAAATAAACTAGCTTATAGTAATCGTGAAACTGAGTTAAAATACCAGTTTCGCGATTCGGTATAGATAGCTTTCGCTAAATCTAATGCTAACGATGCCTTATTTAAAGCGTTCCATCACTTAAATAAAATAATTTCTAATGTAATAACTACTTTACGTATTTCTTATTATTTATCATATGTTTTCGCCCGTACACAAGAGTGCATTTAAGTTCATTAAATTGCTATTTTAAAACTGAACAATTAATAGTATTAAAAGTTTTATAAATCTAATGTTGTGTTTTTTTTTTCTCTTTTGTTCAAACATATGTATTTTATTTATACATGACCATACAAAAACATTCTTTAAAGTTGGTGTAATGTTAATTGGCCAATGTTGAAAATGGATTTTGATTGTTATGCAGTTTACGTTTTGGTTAAACAAAAAAAGCCTCATGAAATAAGAAGTAATATTTATATTTCTATATTTTATTAAAATCCATTGTAATTTGGCAATAAGTTGTTTCATTTATGTTGAAGAGTAGAACACTTCCGTTGACACTTTTACAGTCATGATATTTTCTTAGTTCATCTGAGTTAGCATAATTGAAATGACCGTCCCTAGAGGCCAAGACATTAGAAAACTACTACGGGCTTTGGTCCACGTAATGTATGGAAATAAACTGACCGATCCGGTAATTGAATCCTGCATAGGACTAGAGCAAAGAGGCAGTCAAATGTATAGAGGCCTTATTTCTGTTGGCTGGAATAAATATCCGGATTGGCAAAAATCCTATGAACAATGAAAAAATACAGATTACAACAGTAAAATATCAAAAGTATTATGTGAATACTTCCGCGATGTATGGGGAATGTTGAACCAAAATGTTAGATAATCTCGCGCCGATCGCAGATGGGGTTCGGCAGAGAGCGCGGTGGCAGACAGGCGACACGGTTCCTCGTGCACATTGTTACGAGCATTTCAAATGTATCTACAGTTATTTGTATGTTTCCATTGATGGTTTTCGAACTGAAAGGGAGTTTTGTTTTCATTGTTAATGACATATTTATTCTTGTAGTACGCACAAAATTTTCGATTAGGTGAGATTACGATCTATTTGCCCGTTCATTGGGCGGTAGCGCTGTGTGGGAGTTTCTAAGTCCTATGGCGCAAGCTCTATTCAGCGGGATTTAGCGGAAAAGCCTAACGCCGTATGCAGACGAAAAGAATGGCTTACGTCAAATTACAAATATTTCATACATGTGTGTGTTAGTTGCTAACTCGGCAATTAACTCGGAGTTAATAACAACTGGCTGGTGCAAGCTAAGCGTTAGTCCGCATAGCTGAAGTAATTTTTCATCCATTTTGACTTAGTTTGTGGCTGCATACAGGTATGAAAAATTACCACGGAAGCTAATCTGATTTAGCTAAGTTTTAGGTACTTACGTTGTGACCTTTACAAATCAAATATTGGTCATGAAATGGTGTAGGATTAGAAAATGCTTTGCCATTTACAAGTAGAATAAAACCTATATGGCGGCTCCGAACACAGTAGGTAACAAATTCATGGGACCAGGGGGGTTAGGGGTGGGGTACCTACTGCGCAGCGAATAGCGAACTTTACAGGTGTCATTTATTTTGAATATACTATAGCAACAAATTCTGGAAGTAAATTCCTTGGTGCCCTAATTTGCAGACACTTCGAAGAATCTGCAAAAACATCAGCTACATAGGATTTTACAAGAAACATTGTAACCAGCATGTCTGCCTACTCCTAAAACCAACAAGCCGTAATCATACCCAAATTTTCCCATGAATCGCATCACATAGATTTTCGTGGATTACAATGGAAACGGTGTTCGATTGTGCTGACAAACAATATGGTCGCCTGCCGTGACCGCGGCTCGGGCGGACCCTATCGACATTACTCTGCCGAACTTCGACGAGGCTGGTGTCTGGACCGGATTATGAAAAGGTAAGTCTCATAGATCATTGTATCTTTGTATTATGACGATAATAATATTAAAGTTAGCATTATTGAAAATACTAACTTTAATATTATCCAGGCTGTTCCAGAAGTGCTTGGTCATATTTAAGGGTGGTGTTCTATAGTTGCTATCGAGTAAAGAAACAATATAAAAAAAATATATATATTTACTTTTTTCAACAAACTCCACCTCGAAAAGGGACTAAAAAGTTCAAAAAAAACTGATGCATCAGTCGTCAGTCGGTGGCATCTTATATGTGATTGAACTAAAATAAACACCACTAACTGCATCAAACAGCTTTAAAGGTGTTTTTTTTCTTATTTTTTTAGTTGTTATTTGCGGTCGGATATTTTTTAAAAAGAAAGTTTTTATATTATTTATATTTTTTCTAGTTGTATAGCAGATACAGAACACCACCCTTAAATGTGACTAAGCACTTCTGGAATATCCTGTATTAATTTAGATACTAAAGTGAGTTTGTTACTAAGTATTTTGATATATGGGACCCTGGAGACGGTTATAAGTTACGTTTTTTTGCGAGCAAAGCCTCGTGCAAAAGTTTATTGTACAAATATGAGTACAAGTTGTCTGAAAATGTTATAGTTTTCCGGGATGGAAAATATATGGAGGTAAATAAGTACCATTTCAATCTATTTTTTATGATACAGATAGGTACATATTTGTTCAGCACGTGTCTTGGTACCAAAGAGTATAATAATTAATAACTAATAAAGGAACTTGGTACAATAATGCGTGGTCAATCGCGGTCGGTCACTGCGCTATCCGATATGGCTATTCGTGCAACCATTGCACTCTCTAACTTATATTCAGTCAATCGACTGAAAAAACAAATCTTCAAACTTTGCCGCCAATTTTAACGTCTAATGCAGTCGTTGCTAGCTTCGTTGTCTAAAGCGATGTTCAAAACAGGAAAAATGCAGGTTGTTGAGTTTCACCAGTCAGGAACAACGAAGCATCAAACCCAAGTGCTGTGTCTAGCCGTTCAGCGGGAAACCACGTGTATAAACTTTCCTTTGTTTGTCCTTATTGAGACGACTGTCTTAGGCCCACTTGCGCTGCTCCGCTCAGCACGGGGCTAACGATCTAGTCCAGGAATAGGGCCTTAGGGTGTTACTACTGTGTTTAACGCCCGGTATTTGTCGATCAGCCAAAGCTAACACACCAATCGATCGATTGGTGTGGTAACACCCTTAGGTATTTCAACTTAGAAAAATGATCGATTGGCTGCTGCGTTAAGCACTACGCACAAGTGTGAATAGATTTGAAGGTTGATAAAGAAAAGAAAGAAAGGGTGAAATTGTTACCGATGCAGCAATTTCAGGTTTTGCTGAATGACCTCTAAATTACGGCTTTGTTCGAAGATTTTGGGGTATACATATTTTGTGTATCGCTGTATTGGTTTGAGGCTCGTTTACCATGCTGTGTAGTGTTTATATGTTAAAATAAAAAAAAAAAACAAGTAGGCATAGTTATTAATTGTGGGTCCGATGGTGTACCATTATAATCGCTATTGCTTGTAACTTGAGCACGATTTTAATAAAAATATATCATTTACTTACTGAAGTTCTTGTGACTATGATTTAACTGTTAGAACTGCGGTCTACATGTAGGACTTTTGAATTTGACCATTATAAATGGCCATACCTACCTGCAAGTGGCGTAACTTCGTGTTTGAGGTCCTGATGCAACAAGGAAAATGGGGGGGGGGGG
>NDFZ01005486.1:793934-848707 GCA_002192655.3 Mamestra configurata
GGGGGGGGGGGGCATCACTCATGGTTAGGTATTTACTCGATTGTCATAATCAAACTTGAGTAGGCTTTGAAAACTAACATGAGTATTTTTAGAAAAAAAAAACATCGTTGCAGTAGTTTTTAGGGTTCCGTATTTCTGAATAAAAAACGGAATCTCATACAATTCGAAATATAAATAACTTTATTTATTTGCTCCCAAGCATATCTCAATTTTTTTATGCAGAAAAGTTGAAGAGCCAAGAGAGCAAGCGAAGTGAGCTTGATTATTTTAATGCCGCATCTTGATTTAGCTTTTTTTTTGACCGTGAATGACAAATACTTATGTGCCGTTGACACACTGCCGGCCCTGTTAAGGAGCCCCCTGACCCTCGAGGCCTGGTGCATTGCACCACTTGGCTCCTTAACAGTAAAATAAACTTTAAACTAAAAGTCTGTAGGTTGTGGCAAATGTTTGGCAGGCAAGACGTTATCATAAATTAAGGCCCCACATACATGCTTGTTAAGATTAAGTACATACTGATTTTTCGAAGTGTATTTTCATTCAGGGTTCAGCAGTTCAGCATGTTAGAAGTGTCTTTTGTCTTTGTTATGTCGCCTTTATCTATCATCAATTCAGTTACGATCAATGTCCCATTGTTTCTCATAAGTGACCTAGGTTTTGTTCCTTTGTTTAGGCAGATGGATTGAGTCGTTTTGATAGTTCGAACATAACTTGGAACAATATCATTTGGACGGAATAATTCTATTAGCTTTTTATGAGAAACTTATTGATGAGGTCGAATTCCATTTGAAACAGCGCGATTTTCTTTTGACAGTGGTATGATCAATAAAAAACCGAAAAAAATTTAGCTGAAAATACACTCAACAAGCACTTTAGTAATGTCAGTTAAAATATATAATAATTATTATACCTATAATGATAGCCCTCTTCCTCTATCCTAACTTGCTGTGCCCGACAGGGTCCACAATGATCTAAAATGATCTATATTTTATATGTACCTACCGCCTAAGCTAACATTGTGGAATGCAAATAAATATTGAGTATTGAAGTATCTATCTAACCAAAAGCTAGCTTTCAAAGATTGAACCTGATTTAGATCTTTCAGGTTCCTTACATAACGATTTTCAATTGCATCATCAGGGTAGCATTATGGTGATCTATGGAATAGTCTTGATACCTACCTATAGGGCATTCTAATCGGTTCTAGGCTAGCATCTACCAGCCACGGTCTCAACCCATGAATTTGAAAAGGTTGACATCATTCCCTTGGTGCCCGCCTTTTCGAGTAAATAGTCAAGTGCCAAACGGCTATCTGCAATATGCTAGTAGCATGCCGTTTCGAACATATTCAGCTAAGCATGGTCTGGAAAGGCTGATGATTGCTGGTTGAAGAATTAAGACGCGCTGAAGGCAGACCGGCAAGATGGACAGAAGCTATTAAAAGGCTGTTGGAGGAAGCAAGTACCGAGCGCTCCACAGTGCAGAAGACCTTAAGACATGGAGATGTGTCGTATGTGGTCGCGATCCTCAGCAGTTAGGGAAGGACGAAGTACAAGCTTTTTCATTTGAGTTAATTTTGACTGTTCTTTAGTGTACCTATGCTCTTGCGGACAATTTGGCCGCCGCGGCACTCGTTGATGAGTAAAATAGATTTCGCAATGTGACAAGAGCTAGTAAAGCGAACGAATATTTTTGCACGGGGGCCTCGTATTGGTCAGGTTTCGTATGGTCGTTTCATTCATACCATTGACGTAGAAATTCAACATTAGTTCCGTATCTCGGGCCTATCTATCGATACTTATAAAATCGTTTACTATCAATGCGCAGCATTCGCTAAAAAAGGATTTTGGAAATTTCAACTTTAATGGGGAAACGGGAGGGCGAGGTTTATACTGCGATAACCGAGATCTACACGGAGGATGTCGCGGGCATCAGCGATTCGATCAATATAATACTAGTCAAGACTACAGCGCCCAATTCTTATAATTATAATTTATTTAACCTTTACAGGGGATTTCATATTTTAAATACTAATCTAATTATATACACTTAAAATAAAAATATCGTCCGCATCGCTACCGACTGGAAGTGAACCCAAAAGACTGGCGGCATTGCCACTTTGTATGGCAATGCTTATCCTCTGTCCGAAGTAAAAGCCAGCCCTTGGGTCACGCGAAGTATCAACAAAGCGTTTAGCTAAGTTCTTTACATAACGCATGAGCGTTGAAACTCTTGGACCGTGGGGTCCAAGAGTTTCAACCCGCAACGGCTCGAAAATATTCATTCTCAGGTGATTTGAATAGCATGACCCATGATGTAGGTACCCACAGGCCTAACGACTATACCCTTAACTAGGTCAGTGCCTTCAATGGGCAGGATTTATAACGGAATCGATACAATAATAATTGTCAACTTTGTGGAGCGTGACGTGTTCTGTCACCAAATTGTCGTGTCGTGGGATCCAGGTGCACTATTGTTGGAAACAGTGGCTTTTGTTACGATTTTCTTTAGTTATTTTCGGGGTTCGTCGACTTTGTAATGATACTTTATGTAGATTAGCTACTGGGACTTATCTTCCATGGTCTGTAATCAACTTCTCGTTTTTATGGGATGTTGCTGTCTCATAAGTAACTGAAAGAAATCCGCGAGCCATTTCTCACAATTATTTGTTAAGGACTAAATATTATCTAAGTAAATAATTATTATGTTTATAAATTTTTCGAGTAGGTAAGCGAGTTGAAAATCTGCGTTTCTCGACTGATCCTAAATTACCCTAGGCTGCTAACTTACCTTAGGTTGATATTTTTATTTTTTTCTCTAGTGGTAATTAATATTATGTTTCCGTGGTGATTTCGTGTACTATGACGATTTGAACTATAAAATTGTAAATTTAAATATTGTACAGTGATACATGTTACAATAATAATTTTAAGAACTGAATTTCCACCTGTGACAAACAAGAAATAAATCTGAATCTGATAAATAAAATATATTTTCCAAAATTATCCTAGATACTGTTTTCACAAGTTGTCAAAACTGACCGAAGCAAAGGGGTAAATCTATCCCTAAACGTTGTGAATCACAACGTTTACGGGCGGTTTACCCCCTCAGTTGCCATTTCAATGTTGATATGACAACGTTTGTCCATTTGCACTATTTATTTTCTTAAAGAAAAGCTAAAGTGGTCCATAGTTACCAGAAACTAATGCAATACGATTACCTTTCAGTTCGTGCAATTTTCAAATTGTTTTTTGCTGTAATTAGAATATGCGATCGAAATGGTTTTTTTAAATCGACCCTTTTTCAATTTTTTTTTTGATCGAGTAATTGATAATATTTCGTGTTTTCACTTCCACTTGCGTCTAAAACAAGGATGTATATCTGAAATATATCTTTTCCGGGCTTCAATTTATTTATTTGACCTATTCACATTGATTTTCAAACAACTAAAATTCGGATAACGCCCGTTCACAAAACTTCTTTTCAATGGCAACTTTCAACGTCTGTGTTTCCGAACGCATACAACCCTAATCTATTCAAAATTAGAGTGAACAGGCTTCTTCTGGGTAGGCTCGCTCCATCGTCGACTTTGTCTCTGTCATCTATGAACTAGACTAGAGTCAAGAGCAAATCCAAATTAAAAAAAAAAAAAAACTTCGACTGAAATGACGACCTTTTTTGAAACTTTGCTAGTCGATTTTGAAATAACCAGTGATAGTTTCTAAATACCCTCTCCCTCACTCTCCTTCACAGCAAAATAAAATGATTTCAACATTGATACAATATGACATAGAGAATAAATACAGTCCACTTACATACAAGTGCGATATTGTGATTACAGTCCAATTATTTGGGCCTACCTAGGTATTATGTAGCAATAATAGTAGTTTAACTATTTCTATGTCCTTGCTTTGAAATGATAGTCATCATTATTTGCCCATCATGCCATTGACATGCAATCTAGATATTTTTTAAATGTGACGTGTTCATTGCCAATTTGCCTGGCAAGAGCTTGGTTCGTTAACTCACTGAAGTTCTGGGACGGCCCGTTTTCTGGAGTGTCATCCTCATTTCTGCTGAAGTACTTCTGCTGTTTTAGCCCTGTGTTTCTAGTATCCGGCGGATTTCGCCTTGATAGCCTGAAATCAAAACTTCTTTGGAATAGGGAATATGCATGAACTTTATTTTTATTATCTTAACAGTTTATCTAGAAATGTACAAAAATATAATACTAACAATGAAAAAACACAAACGCAAACGAGATATAACTATTTTAAACAATTATATCTGTCCCTCTCAGCTTTATAGGCGTCATGGTATTTGATGTCACAGTTTGTATCGCACTTCTCTTTCTAATTGTCAACTTTGAAGCTAAATAACTTCATCAGTGATGAAGGTATTTTAAAAAGTCATAGTTGTTTACTAGAGATAATAAGTATTTTTTTGCAAATAAAAAAATTGCATGCATATTCCCAATTCCTGGCTATAATGACTGCGTGATCGACAATCACGAAGTTTGTCATTCAACTCGCAGTTCTCAGCTTCTTCCATTTTATGAGCTTTAGGAAGGAAGGCTCAGGCATAAGTTTTTCTATTGACTTTTTTAGGGCTGAGGAGAATCCCTACCTCAATTTTCGGGCACCCTTTGAGTTATTGTTTTAGTTTCTAGTAAATTAAGAAGCAAGTCTAATAAAGCAAGCATGACAGTAATTCTAACTGTTTCTGCAACAAGCCTTTATTGCATTCTCACTCATGCCTGAGTGAGGATGCAGTAAAGGCGAAAGTATTTTGGTGTTTGTTAGCCAATGCCCAAACAGCTGAACGGATATCGATAAATTACGGAGCGCGGGTGAACCATAATCTAGCTTAGGAAAAGAATCCTTGTTTTCCTTTATGTACGTTCCTGTTGGTTAAAGCCACGTTAAAAAGCTAGTTTTCAAATATTCCAATGGAAAACTCAGTGAAATGCCAAAACACGAGGTCGTCCAACCAGCTCGAATGTTTGGCGTTGGCGCACAACAGATAAGGGTCACGCTCGGCCGCCGCTTCCGACTGATTTCATCACGCTTCCGACTGCCCGCGGTCACTGCACCAACTGTATTTACTTTATATTATATTTATGTGTGTTTGTTAGATTTAGCATAAAGAATGTTTGTTAAAGGTGTGTAAAGGTAGGCCATGGGAACTGCGGATCGGGTTGTAACTTGATTGATCGAGACGACAGTCTGCGGGAAACCATCTTTGTATTGAAAAAAATTTCTATGACCTAGACTAGAGTCAAGAGCAAACTGATCTCAAATATATATGTTTTTTTAAAACATTGAAAAATGATTTGAATGCTGTCACTTTAAAACTTCTCTACTCTTTTTCAGAGTATTATCAACAATACAGGTATCTTTTAAACGTGCAATCTGGCCTGACAGGCTCATCTGCAATTTTGAACAAGGGTTACTTAGTAAGTTGTAGTTTGACAAGGAGGCTACTCAATAGCACGTTATAAAGATTTAATGAATGATATCAAAAACATCAGAAAAAATGGCATGGACATAATTTAAGCCCACAATCAAAAGCTTTCGGGCTGGAAGCTCTAAGTCTACATCAATATATGTAGTATAATTAACATAATTTGATGATTTTCAACGTGTTTCAGTGAACAAGTCCAGCATCAACGATGAAGCACTCGAAGTCGATCCTGCTATGGTGCGGGATCCTGATCCGCGCCGTGTTCCCCATGGAGGAGCATCACGAGTTCGAGAAACATACCGAAGTAAGTTATCAAGACATAATATGACTCCTGACCAATTTCGGCCATGGCGCCAATTTCAACGGAGACTGGTTATCGGAACAGGAAATGTGATAGTGCACAAGTGTGTGCACAAACATAGATGCACTCCTCTATTCCATCACTTTGATAGTCCGATGGGACGGCAATCCAACCGGCATCGACCGGAGAGAGATCTGACGCAGGACCAACGGCTTACCTTGCTTTCCGAGGCAAGGGGGTGTCATACCACCAACTTCCAAACTCCGGGCTGTCACAAATGGATGTTCCGTATCTATGTAAAAACCCAATCACACTTTTTTCCCCGACCTGGGAATCGAATTGAGGACCCAAGCTCGCGACCGCGAGACAAAATTATCTAATACCTAAACAAGAAATCGGAAAAATGATCGTGGGTAACGTTTTCAGGTCGTTTTGCAGTTTCCCAATACTGCGAAACATTGTAAACAACCTTGATCAATTGATCTTATTAACTGTTCTTCAGACTGCATCTATAGTTATTATTGTATGTAGCCTGAGCTGTGCTATTTAATAATAATAACTTTATTTTCTCTCCACAATACACATTAGATTATACAAGGTTTCCAAGAAACAATAGTACACAGTAAGTATATTGTGGGAGACTGGTTATTGGTTATGCAGGGGTTCTTGCACGTTCTTCTCCATAGAGATCTACGCTTTGGAACGTGCAGCCTCATCTTTCTGACGGACTGACTTTGACAATTCAAAAGTACCTGATAATGGTTTATTTGAAATAAATGCTTTGACTTTGACTTTGTCCTTGACTATTGTGCCCGGTTCTGCGCCACTTCTTGGCCAATTCCTAACAAAAACATCACAGTCGTCCTGACATCTCGTTCGTGGTCTGCCGCGGCCTCTTCTCGCGATTTCAGGGCACCAATTTCTGTGTTTTACGGACATATAACCGCTCGATGGGCATGCGACAGACATGTTCCGCCCAATACCATTTAAGCTGGCCAGAGATATGTAGGTATATACCTAGTCCTGAGGAAAAAGTCATAAAATACGTAAGGGTGATACCACACCAATCGATCGACTAGCAATCGATCGACGATCGATGGTAGAATGAATTAGTCGACGTCGATCGATGGCTTCTACTTCTTCCACACCAATTTTTTATTGCCCGGTATTCCCCGATCAGCCAAACATCACCAATCGATCAACGTCGATCGATGTCAATCAATACCATCAATAACACCCTAAGTGATGCTACACTTCTTAAAAATTGGGCAGATTGGATTCGTCCGAAAGTAGATTTTGATTAGTCAGTACCTACTTCAAAGAAGATTTAAAAAATGTGGAAAATCTCCCAGCAAGAACTAAACAAACCCAAACCATCCTTTGATACACAAATCACCTAATAACTCTTCCACGAAGAATATAAAGTATTAATTGACACTACAGTAAAGCTGTTAGCACATAGATTAGCGATAAATAAACTGTTTGTCCTAACATAGCGTTCACACCTGCCCGCTCCCTGTTTCTATCAGTCGCGACCGCATAACCTAACCCAGCTTTAATAATAAACAAAATGTTTGAAGAGTTATTCTGAAACTACATAGCTGCGGAGACTAGTTTACTCGCTGACTCGCGGTTAAATGGTTGTAGTGGTCAAAAAGAGTCGAAAAGCCACCCGTAGAAAAAAAAATTGACAGAAAAGCAATTCTAAAATTAGTATTGAGTACCTAGTATTTGAAACAATCCCATCGGATTACTCAGGCGCAGGACTAAAGGTTTAACGTGCTTTTTCTAGGACTTTATACAGGCAATGTACACTAGCTCTAACGGACTCCATATTGGCAATTTATAATAGTACGAATTCAGTCAATTCAGAATAGCGCAGCACTTTCGACGAAATAACTCGTGACTCAGTATTTACGTGTACCCAGACAGGTCACAGAGCTACCACCCACGAGATTCTTTCCAACCCACCTGCTTCCAATATGCAGCTGTTTTATAACCAATACAAAATCGTAGAGTTTTGCAATTACTACGCTGATTTGTCTGTGAAATTCAGAATTATCCTGGTGTGGCTAACACAGCTGATTTAAAGAATGTCGGTGTTATATCTAAACATGAAACAAAAATAGGTTTTGCAGCGGAAAACATGGTTGAAATTAGAAAAATGCTACAAATATTTTGCCATCAAATAACAATTAACTGACAGACAATTTATTGACACACAATTTATTGACACACAATTTATTGATAGACAATTTATTGACAGACAATTTATTGACAGACAATTTATTGACACACAATTTATTGACAGACAATTTATTGACAGATACGCTTATTACTCAGCTGTGTGTATAGCTATGCATTTCAGTAAGTAGGCAATGATTTCCTATTTTATAATTCCAGATCAACGTGGAGTCAGATTCCGTCAGAGGTCGTCGAGGCGTGATCGAAGAAGAAAAATACTACAACATGCAATCCCATCGCCAAGAGACAAACATGAACATGAACCAGCCCTGGATACCTGGTCCCTTACCTCCCGAAGATCCTACGACCAAGATATCCATCACTAATGATGTTAAGGAAGTCCTGCCTCTGTATCAGACTACAGAGAGAGTGACTGACAAGCCTACTGGTCGAGGAGCGAGAGCTTCTAATGAAAACTGGATCAAACTGCCATTACCTGATCAGAGAGATCAAAGGGACCAACGGGATCAAAGAGATCAGAGGGATCAAAGAGACCAGAGAGATCAACGCGACAATATCCTGACACCACCTCAACCTTCAGGTGATCTCATCAATTCTCGAATGCCTAGAGTCAACTTCGTCACCCAGAACAAAGCTTTAGAAGCTTCAGAATCTCGAAACGATAAAGAATCTGTACAAAGAGCGACAAGGACCGACGAATTACGTACAGAATTTGTCAGACCTGATGAAGATAGAGACAGATCCAAGTACAAGCCTGTGTTTCCACGCCAAGCTGTATACAATCCACAACTTCCAGAAGAATCTAGAAGGTATTTCTATGATGATAGGTACTATCCAGTTCCAGATGATCTATACAGACGAGACCCCTACTACGATATGATTGACCGAAGACGATACTACCCGTACTACGGCCCAAGAGTCGATAGATTTGATGATACTTATGATAACATGGTACCTAGGAAACCGAAAAGAATTATTTACTATGCCCATTTGCCAGAAGTAGTCCGTACTCCACCTAGTGTCGATCTAAGATATAGATACTCTGTGGATCCTTATAGGCGTCCTTTTGAAGATGACATGTATGCGAACGCAAGGACTGGGAGGTATGATTACAGATTCCGAAATAGATATCCTTATGCTCCTCTAAGAAAAGATGAGAGGAATTACAGAGATCTGGCCGGAGCAGGCACTGTTGCCAAGGATAAGAAAATAGAAGACAAAGTAACACCAACTCCGATACTACCACAGAAGGAGGACAAGTTTAAGACGAACATGAATGCTAACAGGAATCTGATAAACAGTCATCAGTACCATGAAAGCGCTGATACGTACCATGAACCAATTGCACACAAAAGTTTTCCAGACATCGTACGACCTGACGAAGGATACCTTCGATTTGATGACGCTCTCTTCCACGGCCCAGTCGATGAACCGTATCAGAGAAAATATTGATCCTATGAATAAGCAACCCGACGTTTCTGGCTCGATTTTCAAACGAACTAATTTGAAAAAATAGCCAAAAACGCCGCTGCACGTTTAAGCTATTAACTTTCCGAGAGCATTTAATATCGATGTAGTATTTATTCTTAGAACCAACCTGTAATATAAAATGGAGATTTTACAACTATTTTGTGTCGCTAATAAACGTAATAACTGATGGCCGTGTTTTAATTACGAGGGCTGTGTTCGCGACAAATTGTACAAGTAATAAATCGAGCGTTTAATTTAAAACACGACCGAGGGTGAAGATGAATTTCATTAAGAATTAATTAATGTCATTCTTAAACCGTTCTTGTTTTTCCACGGTGAATAAAAAACATCTGTCGGGGTTGTTGAGCGCGTCGCGTTTTCTTGAGGTAATTAAGTAATAAATTTTGTGGCTGGAAACATCGCGAGGTGGGGGCAATTACAGTAGTTAAGAAAATGGATGTTCACCACTCGAGAACGCGTACAAACCGACGTGGCTAATTAAAATGAGGGCTTAGGAAAAATCCTACGACGTGACAGCTTGTAATCAAGGGGATAGATATTTTTTGTATTTTTTCTTGTTGGCCAGAAGTTCGCGGATTAGTGTCGGCGATAAATTACGGGTAATTAAATGTCTTGGGGTTTAAGCGACGGCTTGAGGTTTGAAAGGCGCCGTTTTGTCTGCGTAAATCATTTTTGTACAGATTTTCCTGTTTGTAGTATGTTGTGATCTTAAAAATATAAATATTTGCAACGTAGTTTTCAGTTAAAAATTGTTTATTTTTTATTGTCATTATTTTGTTAGAGACCCAATTTAGAGAAGAATAAGGTAGGGTTTTAGTCTACAGTAAGACTTTCCACTTAGTAGGAGGACTCGAAACCAGACAATAAGCCGTAAACGTCAGCCTAGAGAAATGGGTTGTTTAGCTAAATTACTAGAACGCGCAGGCAGATAATTGGAAATTACATCTGAAGCTCTATTATCATGTCTAAGGCCTATGTCGAGACGTAACGGGACCTATTAAAACCATAATTGCATGGATGTTAATATTGCATCTCGTTTTAGTTTTACTGTCTGGGAGTGTGTCCTTGACTTTTAAGATGTTCGAACTGATTGAGTTTTCTTTCATATTTTCTATAATTAATGCCTTATGAAGTTATATTGATAGCAATATTTTAAGTAAAGTTTAGCCTCTGTTGAAAAGACTGTACCAATCATCATTATTTTTGGCATAAAGGCAACGACTCTCTATTAATATCGGTTGCGTAGTCCTCCGAACAAAAACTTCTATGATGCAGAACCTGCCTATCCCTTTTTTATTTTGTTTTTAAGGATGGGAAATCATCAAATGACTTCTTCCGCTCTGAGTGGAGTGGAAGGGCGTGTCAGACTCTTACTGACTAAAACCCATCCGTGTTCCTTCTAAAGCCCTTTGCGTTCCAGGGCCGTGGTAACTCTTTCGAACAAATTCCGCAACCCTGGCAAACCTGCCTATTCCTACGACTTCAATTAATCCGTCTCGTATTTTTCCAACCACTATTTATTTCCTATAATTTATTTTTTTGACAGTTTATGTACACACATCCGAAAAATAAGTACAAAGCTGATGCTTATTTCGAAAGAAATCTTTTCCAGCATAACTGCAAAAGGAGATTCGAAATAAAGGGATGTAGACATCGTGTGTAAAAGTTATTCGTAGAAATAAAACAATAAACTTTAAATATAACATACAATACCTACATACATATTACTAAAATTAATATTACACTAATACATAATAAATAATATTATACGATAAATAATATTATGTAAAATAGAGTTACATCACTGTTGTCTATACATAATAGCGGTACATCACTATTGTCATAAAGTTTAAATAAATAAATGAAGTCAACAGATAGGTATCTACATAAATCATTAGATAATATTTGTTGGTACCTAAAACATCAAAAATCCCAAGACATTATGATGTGTACTACACACAAAACTATCTGAGATCGATGCCCGACGTGTGGCCACAATCGACCCTTGATGAGTTGAATTATTTATACTGAGTCGCCGCGGTGACCACGCGACGTTTTGATTGCGGATGATTGTCCCCGGTTGAGGACGGATATGAAAGTATGACATGGTGTCATGCTATTTGAAGTGTGAATTAGTAGGTAATAACAGCAGTTATGCATTATGTTACAATTGTAGTACTTACGAGTCTGTAGCCATTAGTCTATAGAAAATACAGAAAAACACTAAAAAAAAAACGGTTTGGCAAGCTCATCTGCTTTTTACTGAAACTCTAACTATTCTAACTGTTTCACTTATCTTAGATAGTAAAAGACTATTTTAAAATTGTATTATTGTTTATGTACAAATAAAACTGAAGAGAAACATCAAATAATTGTATATTTATCGTTCTGGAAGCAAGGCATTCGAAAAAAAAACTTAAATAAACAAAAGACTATCCACACTGCACAGAATTTATAGGCACTCTACGCTATCAAAGGGTTGTGACAGATGGCACGTAGCAAAAACAGTAGTGATGTCCTCAGGCGATATTCATTATCTTCAAAATTGTCTAACATCCCGGGAACCCGGGATCCCGGTAATGCGGAGAATCGATGCGGAGGAACGAAGGAACGGAGTCCTGGGTTGCGGGGCTAATTGGAAGCTTGTTACGTAACCGGATAAAGGGTTATATTATAATTTGATTTTGTATCGAAAAATGTATTTGATATTGTTAATTTGAAGCGGAAAAGCCACCCCAGCTTTGTGAAAAGCCAGAGGCTAAATATATAACAGTAACCAATTAAATAAACCAGTTTTGTTCCTATTTGTGCAGTATATAATTGTGGTCCCAGAGAGAGCCTGAGATAGAATATTGCAGTGTATTTAATTTCTTAGCATAACGCAGTTCAGTCGACACTTCTCTCTTTTGCCAAGAGGTCTTTGTTAGAGTACAAATAGGTACATTCAGATGAAGTTACTGGAATTCACAATTGCTGGGGCAAAGCGTAGCCAGGTGCCTACTAATCTCAAAAATAAACTGCAGAATGAAGATATGCATAATTAGTTGAGACTTATGTAAATTCTGATTTCCATTTTTACTTTTTGTTCGACTTGTAACTTTAAGTTCTGCTTGAGTATTAAACCAGTTAAGCAATACCAAAAACAGCTTCATTTCAAGTTCCAAACTAAAACTCATGAAAAAAAACATCCCTATTTCAAGTCATAATCCATTTTCAAAAGTTCAAGTCTCTCAGTTAAGTTCCAGTTTCAAAACCAAGCATAGACAAAGCGTAAACTACGTAACAACATCACACAATTACCAGCAATTCAATTTAAATAATTACGAACAACTTAACCTTAAGTTCGCCAGTGTTGCCATATCTTATTAACCCTAACGCGGCCGGGACATGTCATAATATTTAACATGGCAACTCCGGGCGACGGTAGCGACATCACGACATTCTAACTATTAACATGTCAATAACAATTTGCTGAATTGCTTTTATGTTGTACTTGATATGTGGCCCGAAGGGCAGGGAAGGGGTTGGAATAGGGTTGTTGCACTTGGGAATTGTGAAAAGTTTTTATTTAAATAAAAAGTAAATAGTCCTGCTTATAATGGTTTCTTAAAGACTACTCAAACTCAACGATGTTGTCTATAGATTTTTGACAAGTTTTGTTCGAAAACTTTCGAATTCTCAATTTAGAAATCGGGGGCGAGACTTGAAAGGTTTCGAATTTTGGTTTTAAAGATTGTAATATAGGTGCGATGATTGTGAGTTGTAAAGCAATAGTTTGTTATGGTTTTTCTGGAATGCTAGATCTTCTAGATATTTTCTTATCTAATGAATTTATAATTCCAACTCAAACAGAAGTTATCATAGTTCAAATATACCCGGTTAATAAACCGTCAATGTCATGGTAAACCTATTTTTTATTATTACAATAATTTCTTCTCGGTAAGTAGTAGGTATGGTTACCTGATAGGTAATGAAAATCAACCAAGCGTTACTTTACTAATACTAATTCCACAATTTATTATATTTTTTAATGTCTTCCTACACTGTACATATAACTCCGTAACATTACTAAAAAAACAGTAACGCACCGCAGTGACAACCCTACAAAGTCAAACAGTCCCAAAGTTAAGGGTTGTCTGTCCCGGTCCGGACCGCGGGACCGCTCGGGAAATTGATAATTTTCACTACACGGTGGTCATACAATAATTTATTCATGTCCGAGATATGATCCTAACCGAAATTAATATTTATTAGCCATTGTCCCTTTATGCACCATCAACGGAATTAGTTCTAAAGTTGTTTAGATTGTAGAATATGTGAAGGAAAGGCTGATAGTTTGGGATTACCATCGTTGTCCGGACTTGGGCTCTATTTACTTAATTAGTCTTGGGAATTGACTTATGTTAAAGCTCGTTTTGGCTTACGGGATTAGCGGAATATTAGTCGTTTTGAGTTGAGGGTTAAATGATTTAGTATCAGCTATTTTGGGACAGCTTTATTCGCATAAAAGTCGACTATGGCATATATTCCCTGCTTACCTACCAAATGGAATATGTACTTTTAGGAAAATGAGTTTTTTTAAACATAAAACTCGTTTTCTTGGGAGATGAATAGATCTCATAGCACACCGATATTTGATTTTACACATTAGGTTTATTGACTCCACATGTCTCTAAGTATCTACTTATTAAAGTATCAAGACGTTTTTGATCTTCTTTAAAAAATCTTTGAGCTGATTCGCAGATTCTAAGTTCAAATTCTCAATAGAATTAAAGATTTGCTGGCCAGTGGCTAAATATCAAGACTTAAAAAAAGGAGTATATAGTAAGTGGATAAGAGTAAGTAAATGGATAATAAAATGTCGGTCCATTATTGGATAGGATAAACGAATCTTTCTTATGACGTCACGTCATACTCACTGATTTTATATGTGTCACCGCTAAATACTAAGACATAAAATAATACAAAGTATGCAAATATAATAAGTACCTAAACATACCTCGACGACAGAGATTCTTCTAAGAAACCGAATATTCCCTTTGTTGTAAGTCCTTAAGGTTCTAATAAAGTGTCACATAAAGTAGTATGAGTAAGTCGGCCGGGGAGAAGATACCAGTAGGGTTGCCCAATGCAAGTTTTAACAGAAAAAACGATTATTTTGCACTCGCACAAGACAAACACCAAAGTAAAATGAAGTGATGATATCAATGTAAAAGAACCTGCGTGAGGCCAAAAAGGCTTCTATCTCAGCATGTGCTTCGATATTTAAAAAAATAAATACACTGTGCTGATTTTCTTTAGCTAATGGGTTGTTAGATATAAGGAATGGGTGAAACGTTGCACGCGCTCGCACTGGTTAAAAATAGTGCATTTCATATCTTCCGCTTGTGTTCCATTTATTCAGTGATATAATCAATAAATATGCTAGATGTAGTTTTATACAACGTAACATGAAAGTTATACACAATCTTTCATAATTGTGACACACCTAGTTATTTACAATGTTACATACATATGTCTATGTACTGCCTTGCTGAGTATACAAATTTTATTTAGAAGCCTATGTATTAATATTGGATAATCAGTAACTGTAGCTACTGTAGTAAGTAGAAGTTGAATGTACTGTAGTGCCTGAAAAAAATACGTCATAATAAAAAAAAAACACACCTCTTTAAAAGACGGTCTAGTTAAACTACACTCCAGGCTGAACCAAAGGCTGCTCTAGTAAAATATTCTTACCTGACAAAAACAGGTGACCCTAAGCCATAGCCAGTTCTAAGAACACGGTCTTACATTGTCGCGAATGTCGCGTTTAATTTATTGGGTGACACCCCTGTTTATTGCTTTTTATTATTAATTTTAGTGTTTTACGACCTACCTGCGCTTAAAAATATTAAAATTTGATTTACAGATAAAATAAAAGGCTTTCAAATTATTGACTTAGGACCTGGAGTTGGTCTTTAATTTGAATAAGTTTGGTTAGGAGACGTGTTTCTTTAGGGATAAAGAAATACATTCAAGACTTGTTTTCGTCTTTGTCTTACAGGGTTAAATTAGATGTTAGAATTTTCAAACCATGATAATAATATTAGTCGCTTAAATAGCTCATCGCAAACGTCACATACAGCTAAGCTTTCTATTCTCAGATCTGTTTCACCATGTGAACAGAAAAAAGCTCCGGTGAGAGTGGTGGAGATTTGTTAGATATTCCCGTTAGGCCTGTGACCTGGGGGATTTATAGTCAAGACTTATTTTTGAAGTGAAAACTTCTTTAGGCGCGTTGAGCACTTTTTGGGTGAACTAAAAATCATGGAACTCGCGTCATCGTCACCGAACGCTTTCCAAATGCAAAAATAATAATCTAGTAGCTCGACGATACAATTCTATCATTCTATCAGTTTTCACTTCTATCGGCAGTCCCCAAAGACTTCCCCGCATGTTTTTTTTTTATTGATTGAATAGGTTAAGTTCCTACTTATTTCTAGGCAATTCGACCACACCATCGCTTACCGTAAGTGCTTAAACGTAAGCCTACCGATAATAATAAATAAAGACAAATGCACTGAATGCGAAGAACCATGATCGACAGTGGATGTTTATCGGCTGAATAATGATGACGAACTACATTACCTTCAGAATTCAATTTTTTGCAACTCTAATCTTATATTTATCCAGGTTATTATAATACTGTTATAGGCCTATATTAATATAACTACTGAACTATATGTACACTTTTTGTAAACTTATTATTTCAATAATAATATTATTAATGTCTTAATAGACAGATAAATAGTCCTTATGACTTGGCAGTCGATTCTGTGACCATCTCCAGTGGAGTGAACTGTCATTGTTCTTTGTTTGTAAACATATCGAAGTGAAGGCTTGCGTGAAGTGATCACGAGGTGAGCTGTCAATCCATATAATAAAGATGTCACGTGATGACGAAGTGAGCTGTCATTCTATCTTGATTCGCCTCGACATGTTTACAGAATCGACCGGGAATAAAAACACTTTGAATTCACTTCACCCAAATTTTCACGTGACATTTTTATAAAATCGCATTGTTAGAGGATCTCAATCTCCGAATCTCCACATAATCAATATACCAAACATTTAACACCTTTAATATCATCTTTTAAAAAATTGCACAACAAAAGAAAATAAACCGGCACGAATGCTGCTCTACTCGGTTTCCCGTGTCGTCCGGTCCGATGTCGCGGCGATAGGCTGATACGGCTGATGTACGGGACCGGGTAGCCGGCGGCGCTACGACAAAGGCGCGCACCATTAACTGATATGACATGACTATAAAGTAACCTCACCGTGGGACGATGACGGCGGAACGGTGGGTAAAGGGCTCTACCTTGTATTTTGAATTTAGTATTTACATGATTGACTGGAATGGATGGACTTGGTTTTGGGGATGATTTAGCAGGCTGTGACCACCTTCTTTTGAAATGTTATAAACTAGGTTGCGTTTCTGGGATTATTACAGCTTGAGAGCCTATATTTTAAGTGTTATTGAGGGTCGCCATGACAACGTAAACAACCTCGATTATTGACAACATACGAGTAACAAGCCATAACTGTCAATATGTTTGTGTCGAGTGGAGGAAATGACTAAGGGCCTCGAAGAAGGTGAAAATACAAATATTTCGTTGCATCATCTTCGAACCAGTAAGTGGTCAGAAATAATATGAGGGTTTATTGCGGAGTTTCGGAATTCAGCCCTTCAGTGCTTGAAGTTTTACAGGCTTTATCATACAGATTACAGACATCTGACAGGGAGTGATAAGTTTGATTTTCTATGCATTCAGGAAAAAAACAGGGAAAACATAACCGTAGTATGTTCTAATATTTTTGGACAAATAATGTTTGAGTTAACAAGTAGCTAAAACGATAAGTAAAGCCTCATCCCGCCCGATGTAGATCCTCCACAATATTTTGCGCCGTACACACATTACGAACGATCATTTCACATTATATTACGCTCGCGATGTTTCGGACGCGTTTTTGCGTGAACCGGGTATCGAACCCGTGTCGATGAGGGTCACTAACCATAAATATGTGTCGTGCCAACACGGCTCCACTCATAACGTATCAATTGTCTTTATGATCGCAATTTTTATTGTTTATGGCCAACATTTAACGTGTGAAGATTTTATCGGAGAGAGGACGCAATTTTTTTTTTGAAATTCCTTTTTTTTTTTGATTTTGGAACTTTAGAGTACCGTCAGTTTAATCTTACGCTGAAAATTGTGTGCAATATTATTAAGAAAAAAGTCGTATTCATAACCTCCTTTATTGGAACTCGGTTAACAGAATACGCCCTCAGAGAAATGAATATTTTGATAAGGACTGCTTGCATAAGTTACACCAATTTCCTCGAATGTCTTCATTCAGAAATGCATTTGCAATAATCTTTGTTGTGGTTTTTCTACAGCAATAATATTTTTTCTAAGTCGTTGTACAGTCGCCAGCACATCAAATTACCCGAAACTGAAAAGAAATATCAATCAACCTTGAACCTAATACTTTCGCGATAAAGTTGAAAATTTATTAAAGAAATTTGACATATTATTATAGATTTATGTGCTGGCGTCTGTACATAATATCATTTGCAGACTTTTTAGTTCAAACTTAGGATTTGAATATTCTGATTTTTAAAAACCCACATTATCAAATAAGATTTTTGTCGTAATTCATTCCAAAAGGTTTTTCCTCAAATTTTGCCATGTCTATTCTTTATCAAGAAGTTCATGCATCGTTGCTGAGTCCACGATTACTTGTCCATTCAATTTTAACGATATCTCGAAGATAACGATTACTGCAATAACTTCTAAGATAGCACAGAGAGACGGCTTCTGGTTCATTCGCAGGTTGCGCTAGATATAACTAACGATAAGTTTTGCTTACGCGATAGTTCGTAGATTTAAGAAACTATGTCGAATTGGAAAGCAAAGAAAGCGCCGGATTAGTGTTGGGATGTGAGATAAGTGAGCCTAGACCTCACATTCGATCAGCGATAACGATACCTAACCAAAACGTTTATAATGTCTAGGCTGGGCGCTAGCTAAATGTCACTTGTTAATTTCATAAATATTTTAAGCTTGTGGCAATCGTTATTGCTGATACAATGTTAGTTTGTCTAGAGCCAATGGTCAGAAGGCATTCTCGACTTAATGTGGGTACCGACCGGTGGTACGGGGCGTGGTGTAACATATTACAAAGCGAGCATTCGTGCAGTCAGTACGTGGAAACGAGCACGAACACGCGAGCAACGAGCCGCTCGTTTCGAGTGCTCCGCCAGCTGTCGGTTTTTTTGGGTCCCTTTGAGTGTTACGCGGTTCAGTCAGTACGCCGCGACAATAAATCGGAGACAAGCGCACAACAAAGATTTTATAGTGTCCAGTTTCGTTAGGTTTTTTTAATATTATTACTAGCGACAAACCACCAAACCACTTTGTTTCTTTTTTTTTCTAAATTTGATTAAGCAATAATTCAGTGGAATCAAAGATCACAATACAACGTCGTCATCAGACATCTTGATTAGGAGTGTCTTGCAAAACTGAAGCACGGGCGAGCAAAGAGATTCGGATTCAATGGCACGACGTAACGTAACATGCTCGCTGCGAATGGTATTATTGCTGCCCGTAACACCGGTCAGTACCACACCTTAAAACATTTCATTTCAGCGACAGCCAATGTCAAATACTTGTCAAAATATAGGAAATCAGAGGTTTTTTGACATATTAAGACAGATATTGAAATAAAAACTGCATTAAAATTGATAGAGTCCATTTTAATTTGCAGATCAGAGTTGCTCCCGATATAAGAATCTGAGAATGGAGAGCTTACTTAGCGTGTCACTAAGTCTTGAAATTGACCTTGAATATTATCTTTATAAGATAATATTCAAGGTCGATCTAAAGACACAGTAAAGCATAGACATCGGGCAAAACTTTGTAAGTAAACCAGGGTTATAAATATCACAAAATTCCCAGATCTTTACCAAAAATCTTAGAACGCATAAATCAAAGGAACTTCCAAAGTTTCAGTTGGCGTGTCAAATAGTTTGCCAAGTTCGACTTGGTAGAAGTTCCTCAGGTGTGGGGAAAAACTTATTGATATATGCTGCTCCCTAACGTGTTGTACGTCATGTATGGCTGCTCTATATTCTGACTGGGTACTAGTTGGAGTGGTATGGAAGGTAGGTGGTGCAGGGTTGGTTTTATGTATATTTGTCATACTGACATAGAAGTGAGCAAAGGCTAGGAATATGAAGAGAAGAGAATGAGGAGAAACACTCGTCTTTGTACATGAACTTTATTATTAGGTACTGTATTTATAAGTTGTTTTGGTGCACAATAAAGAATTAAACTTTTACTGCTCTTTATATTATTATTGGTTCATTTAATTTTAATTCAAACTCAAATGATTTAAGTTTTACGTACAGGCACTTATAATATGTATTGTCAAAAGAGTCGGTCACTCAGAAAAATGAAGGTTCGAAATGAATGTGCCAAAGCAAAATCTCTACGTGCAAGAAACAATGTTATTACAAATTAAATGTTACATCATTATTAATATTTAAAAAAAAATCATCGAAATCGGATCATGAACAAAATACATACTTACAGACGATTCCAGAACTTCCTCCCTTTTTGAAGTCGGTTCTAATAAAATCTAATATAATTTTTCTACACGTGTTCCCAAGTAGGTTTATCGAGCTCATCTACTTGAAGATGGATCATGGATGGATGACAGTGGCTATTTAGAAACTGACATGCACGTTAAAGGCTTTAGAGTATTTTTTATTACCTACCGACATTTTTATCAGACCCTTACCAGCAATTGGTAAATTCACAGAATTACACACATTGATAAACTCAAGCCGAGTGTTAAAAAAATAATCAATCACGGGATCCACGGGTCAAACCCGACCATTTACCGCTCTTTGACGATGAAAAATGACTTATTTGTCAATTACTTTTCACCAGAACCAAGGGTCACTTTTTGCAATCCATACTGTCAATTCATCAATACAATTTCTACCTTACCAGTTCAAGAATAAGGATAATTTTACTGCAAAAGAAGACTTGGCAAATTATTGCAAAGTTCATCAAGCGTCAACGCACGCTGAAATAGATCGTATCATCTGAAAATAAGAGCGATGGAGGATGTATAAGTAAATTGGTGATTTGTAGGGTGGCAATAAATAAGGTGTCGGAATCTAGGAGTATTGGTATCGGTCGCGACTGATAAAAGTCCTCTTTCGCACGACCGACTTGTGATCTTTTGTTAGGGATGTACGGTTTCAGATTTTGCAGGCGTTATCGATAAAAACTATTATTTAATCGTATGACCTAATTTGCATACCTACTATATAAAATGCTGTTAGTAAGGTTTTTCCTGAACTGATAAGTCGCTGAAGAACATACCACATAGGCAAGCTTTCTGAAGCTTTCTAGTTGGGACACTTTTATAACTTCAATTCAAGACAAATTAATGGCGCATTGTGTGTTTCACAGATTGCTAAGCGACAGAAAATTAGAAGAGAAAATAAGTAAGGCCAAGTCTTCGCTACTATGCTGATTGCTGCCAAGAAGTAATACTAATAATTATAGCTCTAAAATATACGAACACCATCAAATTCTTGGTCTGGTTAGATAGTATAAGTAATTTTAAAGCAGGTAGATGAAACTGAATCTAAACTTATATAATAAGGCTGAAGAGTTTGTTTGTTTGAACGCGCTTATTTTTGGAACTACCAGTCGGATTTGTTTTTTTTTTTGTATTTGATCGCCACATTCATGAGGAAGACTATAGGCTATACGGGAACGAGAAATACGCTTACGAAGTCGGGGGTAAAAGCTAGTAAAATATAATCTAAAATTTTATCGAATGCTCAAATTATTCGATAAAATTAACTTGCCAATCGACTATATCGAGAACCAAACAGGCAAAAACGAATTTTCCCAATCGTTACCCCCTTCAAGATTATTACTTAGTGTTTGTCTAAGATATACCTAATCATGGCAGTTTTAATTTACTTACTCGAGACTGAATTTCCACTACTGCTCAAAGTATTCGATAAAAACAAATGACCTGTATATTATATCGACTATATCGATAACCCAACACTAATTTTCCCCATCACTATTATTACTTAGTGTTCCCGGCACGTTCCAGTCAGCTGCGAGTCTTTTGTCTGTTTTCTTTTTAATTACCTCCAATAAATAGGCTCTCAGCAGCATCGCCGCCGCCATTTAAGATAGGGGAGACACCGCTCTCGCGGACACTGGGCCTCGATTTACAATGATACCGGACGATGGGAAAATAAACTCGGGATTTTTGATGAGGTATTGGTTTGTAGTGTGTTCTTGTCTTTTGTGGTTGGTGACTATTGTATTTTGGTATTAGTAGAGTTATTGAATCAAAATTATGCTGTCTTAAAATCTATTACACAGTTCCTAAATAATCTTCTTAGCTTTGTTTAAGCTTTTTCCAAATTATTAGCAGTTGTTCTCAAGTTGTTGACAACTTAGAAGTTGTTGTCAAGTGAAACTGATTTCATTAGTAGTTTGTTCAATTTGATCGAAATGTATAAAAGACGTAAGTATATGACTTCCTACTAAATAATAATAACATTAAACAATGGAACAATTTGTATGTTTGTTAATCAATAACACAGCTGAATGGATTTGGATGCAATTTGGAACATGGATAGAGTATAGTCTGGATGAGGATACAGTTCCTTTAAAACCCCGGTAGCACATTCCCAAAGTTAGTCGTTCTATGGAATGCAATGATGAATAAAACAGCAGTCAATTCAAATAACATCTTGACTTTACCTCATACCAACAAACCTTACCAAATTCAGAAACCACTTGCTGAATTTTTCACACGATGCGAGCGATTCCCGTGCCCCATAATGTTATGGCAATAAAAAGACACGGGTAAATGTGACTCCGATGCGCTTGTAATGGTCGTTACAAAAATAAAGTGTCCCATTACAGGACAGGGAGGGATTTGGAGGCTTTATAGCTTCCGGGGAGCTGTAAGAGACTGAATTATGGAGTAAATTATGTTAGGTATATCAGTCAAGCTGCCTTTTTTATTGGATGGGAAATCATCAAATGACTTCTGCTCTGTGCGGAGCGAAAGGGAGTGTCAGACTCTTACTGGCCGCGGTGACTCTTTCGAACAAATTCCGCAACGACACGGCGGTGCTCCGCCCAAGCAGGGCAGACCTCCACCGTATGTTCCACCGTCTCCTCCGGGAGATCCTTACAGTGCTGACACCCAGGCGTGTCCTCCCGCCGAATCTGAAACAGGTATCTTCCGAAACAGCCGTGTCCGGTAAGTACCTGCGTCAGGGGGAAGGTGAGGACGCCGTGCCACTCTTCAAAGAGGGGAATTATCGCCGCAATTGCGGCGTGCCTAGCGCTGGGTTTCGACAATCAAGGAGGATGGGAAATCATCAAATGACTTCTTCCGCTCTGGGTGGAGCGGAAGGGCGTGTCAGGCTCTTACTGACTAAAACCCATCCGTGTTCCTTCTAAAGCCCTTTGCGTTCCAGGGCCGCGGTGACTCTTTCGAACAAATTCCGCAACCCTGGGCAATCAAGCTGCCTAGCCTTTAGATTTTGTTAGGGTTTGCTTCTAGTCTAGCCGGATGCAGATGAGTACTATAAAATACTAGTACTCAGCTGCATCCAGCTAGACTGGCTTCTGCCAGCGGCTCCGCCCGCGTGAATTTCGTAATTATCCCAAGGGAACATACTCTTGGGATATATGCTACTCCAGACTATAATCTATCTCTGTGCCAAATTTTATTCAGATCCCTTCAGCCGTTCCGGCGTGATTGAGTAACAAACATCCATCTATCCATCTAAGCTTTCGCATTTTCGTCAGTAAAATGGAGCGACTACCAATCCGACCTCCTAAACCATTGGGAAGACTGGTGTCAGATTTTTTTGTTTCTGACTACCCATGACGACTGTCAAATGACAGCTAAGAACAACAGCTTAACGTACTTTTGAGGTATAAGGTTTCGATATGTTAAGATGGTCCCCCATCTACGGACCGACCTCTGCAAGCGTTGCTTAACTTTGAAGATTGACCCGAATTTAAATTATTTTGCCATGGGCTCCTCTAAAAACAAACAAAAAAACTAAAAACCTCATAACCCAAGCTTTTCAAGAGTTCTCATACGTACAATCCGATTTTCCTTCCCCGCCAATAAAAAGAACATGAGTGAATGTAAGTCAAGATGGCCGTTACAAAAAAATAAAGTGTCCTACTAAAGGGCAGGGCCGCACTCGATCGCGTTAGTAATCCGGGAGCGAGTGAACGAGTCCCAGGCGTGGTGCTTGGCGCTTGTGTTTTATTGATATTTTAGCGTTGGAATGATTTTTCGTTGCGACTACGACTCTCTTGGGGTGGGACCGTTAGTATTGATGGTTTGCTATGGTGACGGACTTGGGAGAGGTAAAAAAGTGCGTATTATGGAACAGTCTTGTTGAAGTGTTGTGCGGGGATTTGTAATATACCTTTGTGAAATTCACAATAATTAACGATCCATAGTATCTATCATATTATGTAGTTTCCATTACTCTTCTGTTACAACGAATACCATAGGTAGGTACTCAGTCAGTTTTTGGTAGTTGACTAAACCAAAAATAGAATCACATTCGTGCCGCTAAATAAGAACAAACATTCATTGAAAACGTAACATATTGATAAGTGTTATTGTCTCCTTATTTTGGTGTTTTACGCAACTATACACATATACTTACTACTTACCTATCGGGGCATACAGGAACCAGGAACGATGTTGTGCCATGGCGGACTATGCTCCAAGTCCGTCCACCCTCCATAACAGGACATATCAGTATCTCTGTGCAGGACATGATCGACATACATCAGCCCACTGAAACATTCACGCTAACGACACGCTGCGAGTAAAACACGGTTATGAGAGGTCCGCCTTTTACGAACCAGCCGTTAAACCTACGGATAACCGTCCGTAAATATAACGATCGGTTTTTTAGAGGCTTGAGTGATATCTCTGAAAGGGATTTGATAAGTACTGGCAGTTTTGTTTTTATGTTATTTCGATTATTTTGAAATGAGAGGTTTCAGAAATCATTAGAAAAATGAAACACTTTTATGAAAACCATTTAGGGGCACCATAATTATGTGTTTACGCTTAAAAAAAACTCAAATTCAACTGAAGGAACTTCCCAATGCTAGTTGACAGTGGTTTTACTGACATGATATATTACCTTAAACTATTGCCAGATTTCAAATGAAATATGTAACTAATTTAAAACCAACCGAAGTGATTGATAACTTAAATCATTCTTACAAACTGGAAATATATAAATAAATGAGGTTAGACATCATAAATCCTAATCATAAATACACATTTACAAAGTCTTTACTTCCATTCAATATTAACTAGTAAAACACCAAAGACAAATAAACATCCAAGTCGTGTCCAAGACTCCAAACACACTGAATATTAAATAATTCTCGAGTTAAACTTAAGCCCAGTAAACATGTCAACTAAAACATCTTAAATAAGCTTGTAACAAAACCCTGGGGTGTCCACGCGTATACCCACGACGGATATTTCACGACAATGTGCGAAAGATAAAAATACGCGAAGGCGACATGCGCTTCAACAGATATTGTCAACATCGTAAATCGTAATTCGATAACACCGGATTGTACCGAGAAATGCAGACAATTTTGTCACCCTACTATAACTTTATGAGTTTGATTTACATTGACGCGTCCATTTTTGTGGGAGGTTGTGCAGGGTATGGAAGAGAAGCAATGAATTACCTTGATTTTGTAAGAAAAGCTGAAAGATAAAGTACTTTTTTCTGTGAAAATATTTTCGGCAGTCTATAAACATGAACCACTGTGTTGTAAAATCATCGAGGATTATTATATTTTAAATAATTTTCATAGGTGATATTCTTGTATTTGCTTTTCACCTTTTTTAAAGTGTTAATATTTTGTAAGCCTATACACATTGAGGACCTGCCTTACATCGTTACAACATCTCAGAAACTATTATATCTGTACCAAAGTTTACAAACAAGCCCTGATTCTGACCCGGTCAACAAAATTAATAATAACAAAAACTGTTCTTCAAAAAAAAAAAAAAAACAATCGCACCATCTAAAAATGATCAAAGCCTATCTCCCAACAACTCTCCGGATCGCATCTATCAGACTAATCTACGTAGCATGCAGCATTGCGCACATAAATCGGCGCGGCGGCCTGCGCAAGCGCCGCGTAAAGCAAGCACCTTGTCGAACAAGGATGGCCACTCAGCCCCGATAGCGAGCACGGATCTTATCGCCGAGGTGACAATACTGCAAGTTCTGCATTGTTGCAGGAATTAATGTACAGTGTGCGGCTATGGTGCTAGCTAGATTATTTAATGTTGTTTGCGTTTCTCACACTATAAAAGCCAATTCCTGTAATTGTAAGCAACGTTCGCTTTCGGCTCCAATCGCAATATGTCAAAAACACCTGTAATTTCCCTACATTTTGAGAGATTGCGACTAAGAGTCCCAAGTATTTTAGTACTTGTCGGACGAATTTGAAACGATGAAGTGTCAAGAGGCTCTTGACAAACTGCCACTATATTAGCGATGGCGGTTGTCGAAATGCCAAAATATAAGGGATTGCTCACGTGACATTTCGACAGTGTTTGTCAATTCCATACATTTTTGACGTTTTGGCAACCGCCTTCGCCACGCTTCCGCTGTCAGAATGACACTTGTCTAGAGCCTGGAGAACAAATATAGCCAATAAAAATAACAGATTATCTATATGGTATGATCTTAATGAGGACACAAAGAATTTGGTGATTTCAGGTTTAAATCGCTTATGCTGTGCTGTGACCGATGGAGTTGACCAGATGCTCATTTGCGCAGCTATGGTGCTCTAGCTTGCTGTTTTTAAAGTTGGTTAAAAAGTTTCTCAAACCATAGTGTCCTTTTTTTAAGGATGGGAAATCATCAAATGCCTTCTTCCGCTCTGGGTGGAACGGAAGGGCGTGTCAGACTCTAATTGACTAAAACTCTTTCTAACAAATTCCGCAACAAACCATAGTGTCTACTATAGTAGCTACTGGTAGGATACGAAACGAACAGGAAGTGCCCTGTGGCCAGACAAGTGACTTTATGTCAGCGGTAGCATGGCAAAAGCGAATGTCACAACGTCGCAAATGTATGAGATTGAGAAACGTTGCCAAAATGACACATGATCTATTAAGAGAATGGAACTCTGTCAAGAGCTTCTGGAAGACAAAGTTAGCTGATATCAATTACAGATTTTCCATATGGTGTGTTCTTAATGATATCACCAAGAACTTGGTGCCATCAGCTAGTAACCGTAGGAGGGGGGAACTTCGAGGCGATCGGCGGCGGCAACCTCTCGCGTCCGGCCCTGGTTGAATCCATGGTCCGGAGCGAGGAGGTTTGGGAAGCGGCTACCTCCTTCTGCGAAGCAGTAATGCTAGCGAAGGAGGAGGCGGGCCGCGCGAGGGAAAGGCAAGGCCTTCGCCCCAACCGCCGCAACAGGAGAAGACGCCCAGGGCGTCGGAAGTCGGCGAGCATTGGGTGGCTCGCCGTCCGATCACCACCAGGCCCGGGTCGATAGCGCGTTGTGTTTCACGCGCGCCTCAAAGAGATGTCAGCATAAAAGACGGGGCCCGCTAGGGCCAGAGCCTGCCAGGGTTGCGGAATTTGTTCGAAAGAGTCACCGCGGCCCTGGAACGCAAAGGGCTTTAGAAGGAACACGGATGGGTTTTAGTCAGTAAGAGTCTGACACGCCCTTCCGCTCCACCCAGAGCGGAAGAAGTCATGTGATGATTTCACATCCTAAAAAAAAAGGAGGGGAACTCGTGATGATCAGATGCTCATTTTTTTTTCTATGAGAGCCATTTGTCTTTTTTTTTTGTAGAACATGGATGGACAGAACTGATCGCCAAGGTGACAATAATGCAAGTTGTGCTTTGTTGCAGGATTTGATGTATTGTGTGCGGCTATGGTGATTTAGCTAGATTCTTATGCTATCTTACGCTGTTGTTTTTGCAAGAAGCTTAAGCTGGTTCCCCATAAATTGCTTGGGAAGACCCAAAAAGCAAGACGTACCAAAAAGGTTCTTAAATTAATTTGAAAACACTGACTTTTTGTGGTGGAGTTGACCTCCACCATTCAATCTGCAAGCGTGTGGCAAGTGCAACTTTTAATGCCGTACAACGAAAAAATACTGCAGTGGTTCCCATTAAATAGCAATACCTCCATAGATCGATGTCTTCGTCCAACTCCCAAATTATCACGCCAATTAAAACAAATAAACATCCCCAACTTTAATCCGAACTTCAGCAAAGTATTCACAATTCGTCAGCTGCAAGAACTTCACCAACTAATTCCTTCGTTCCCAGCAGTGGCTTGAAACAAAGTGCCGTAATTAGTCAATAGGGGAGACAGGGCAACTCCTAACAAGTTATTTGGCACGGCCATTTCGTCCCGTGTTTATTATCCCCGGTGTCCCCAACTAATTTATTGGACCCTTAGCGCCCTTGCCCTTAGATGGATCACCTAATTTAACATTAAGGCTACCTACTACAGGTGTTTTATGGTGTTGATGGTCATCATTTTCGTTTTGGGAGGATCTGTGTCCATGTTGCTGAAAAGGCCAAGCATAACCATTTTTATTGGACCAAACATGTGACTTTAGATGCTCTCATATTCTATCAAATTTTATGACAAGTCGTTTAAGGTCAAAATTGTGCGATCGAAAAACGCTTTGCCGGTTTGGCAAGCCAGTCACTATTTTCAAAATTTCATTTCTTCCAGCACTAACCCGCATTTTCTATATTTTTTCTTTCTCTTTTTATTAAATTGACGGTCAAGATTCTCAATATTTGGACGTCCGGAAAGCTTGGGTAAAATATTCTTAACTCATTGCGATGCATACTTTTGTTACAGAGTCTATCATAGGCCGTTCTTAATTGAGATCAGTTTATTTATGTTCTGTTAGTACTTAAATTCCTAGCAAGGTTCTGCAATAAAAATTAATAGCACCGTTTCAAAAAACCGTAAAAGAGTTCATTTCATGAATTCTAAAAACAAAACAAAAAGGTCTCGACTCGCAAATAATTTTGTCACTGGCCACAAATAAAAATGGCGATTATTTATCGGTCACGCAAGACAATCGAACTTGTAATTACCGCAGGACAGACGGAGCCCTGCTGAGCGGAGAGGTTCCACGTACAAGTTCACGCATGGGGGTACGTTGGTAGGTATGTTTAGATGTGGCGTGATCTTTAACGTTTAGAGAGGAGAGGTACTAATGGGTAGTTTTGTCAGTTTTTGCAGGGATGGGAAGTTGTGTCGCTTGGTAGTCGGTTTGAGAAACGGCGAGATAGTTAGTAAATGTGTGTCTAAAGTGGCCACTTTTCAAGCAGTCTGATGCAGTTGGTGCATCAAATCTGTGATAGAACTAAAATAAATGCAATAATGCATCATAAATAGTTATTTGTCTAGAACTTTTTAGTCGTTATTTGCGGTCGGAGCCGGTTTTTTGACACGTCAAGTTTTTTGTAATTGTTTCATGAATCCATGCAACCAACACACATTTTATATAATTATTAGCCTTGACGAAGTGATTGATGATTGAGGTACCTATCAATGTTTGTATTTCCTACCATATAAGGATGGCGTTTTAGTTTCCCATTCTTATCTCAAGCTATAAAAAGCAGTACTCATAACGAGAATGCACGCAGAGAAAAAACATCCAATTCCTTTTTTGAAATTTTAGCATGCATTCTCAGCGACGCAGAATCTAACCAAAAACAAACAAACCATGCTCCATTTGTAATTAGCTGTACCATAGTTAATGTTATGAACTCCTAGTACGACGTTGTGGTCAGCAGGGTCTCCCAGGGGGTCTGAAGGGGGTGAAGCGAGGGGGGCTGGTCCACAAGACACGTAACGACGTCTTCACATTAATTATCTTGGCTGTTGGCAACCCGCGCTGAGATTCGGACGTGGCAATCTTTAGCTTGGTTTGTTTTTGTTGAGTATCATAATTTTGTTGTTGGTTTGATGAGGAGTTGTGATTACACCGACACTTACTGAAGTAAATTGTTTGTCATACGAGCTAAATGCGCAATTATTGTTTATCTCTGCCTATAATTCAGTAGTCATGTTTAAAGTCAAATAAAGATGTGAAGCAATTTCTATATATTAAGGAAAAAAACAAAATGACGTTTAAATTTGAAGAGATTTTGTAACTAATTTTCGGTAACTTAAATGCAGGAAATAGTAAGAAATATTTGCATGATTAAACGTCACTGAAATCGCGAAAAAAATGGACTCACCCATATATTTCTGTGCGCATAACTCGACAAAATGTACTGAACGCTGATTTTTATTTCGCTATTTCGGGTTTGGTCCCATAGTAAACGTTGTTCATAATGATGAGTACAATGACCCTTAAGAGGTATTGCGATAATTCTATTATAATGTGTATAATATCATCCACTCACGGACAGTTTAAGATTACGACACGTAGGAACATCCAAAAAGGTCATTTTAGTATTTTTTACGTCGCTACCCATGTTACGATTTTTGAAACAAAACATACCATGTAGTATGCTAAAGGAAATTATTTAAATTCACGTAACGACTCTTAAGAGCGGAAATTATAGGTATTATCAGATTATGGCGGTCACATTATGTTGCAAAACTTTATGTTGCTATTATTTTTTTAGTTTGGTTAGGCGATTTAAAGTTTGCAGCGAAATTGGGGCACAGAAGTCTTACAATCGAGAGCATTAAGTCTATACTTATATTATAAAGAGGAAAGTTTTGTATTTAACGAATAAACTTAAAAACTTCAGCAATGGATCAGCTACATTATCAGCGAGTAACATGGGCTATATTTTATCCCCGTACTCCTACGGAACGGGAACTACGCGGGTGAAACCGCGTGACGTCCGCTAGTATTCCATAAGTTACTTCATACGAAGTTCCAGCCAACCATGCTATAGAATCCTTGATGACTGTATATTTGTGCTTATACAATTAGGTATTAGATATGGGCGCTGATTTAAAGAGGCAGTTGTAAATAGCAGTTTTGGTAAGTTAAAAATTATAACTAGTTATTAAACGTGCCATACGTTTAATAACTAGTTCAGCAGTTAAAACTAAGCAGTAAAGTAAACAAAAATGAGTAATACAAAATAATGAAATGGATCAGTGAATATATAATTGAGCAGGAAAATAATTAAATGGGCGGTTAAAATTATTATTGAACGAGCGGTTACATGTGGGATAAATCGGAATTGTCGGTAAGAAATCTCATTCTAAGCCTTACCTTCCTTACCTTCTAAAAACAATATCTTTTTTTTCTATTAATGCAAGTGGTGTCTGGCACTCGCCGGCCGCTGCCGCGGCACCGCTCGCTTCGCTCGCTCGGCTCGTGCGTAGGAGGTCGCTAACCTAACCAAAAATCTTATTTTTGCCTGAATATTTTTTGGGAACTATTTTTTTGAGCTGTTGTTTAAATTCAGTTATTGGACTGCTCAATTATTTTTAGAATTGACATTGTATGATAAAATAACCGAGTAATTGATTTTTTATTAGTGTCCATGTTTTACTGTCGCAATAATTAATCAACCGCCATTAAATAACTGCTCAATATGTTTTCCAACTGATCATAATAACATCTCGAATATTTAAATAACAGCTCAAAAAATTAGTTCCCTTAGACATGTAGGTATATTAAGCTTATTTTTTTTTGAATAATAATAATAATAATATTTATTTGCAGAAAACACGGTATTAAAATATGTTACAATACAAATTGAGTCCAAACATGTTTTGCTTAATATTAAAGCATGCAAAATTATGGTATCAACATTACAGTTTATGTTCAAGAAATTCTTTAACACTATAGAAACTATTGTCATTCAGCCAGTTATACAATTTAATTTTAAAAAGTCTGTAATTAAGACTTTTAAACGTATTTGGTAATTTATTAAATATACGCACACACATAGCTACACAGTTTTTATTATATTTAGCACACCGGGGCATCTCGTCTAGTACCAGCCTGAATTGGTCACGCCGACTTCGTGAACATACATCTTCCGCTGTTTTGAACAGTTCTCTATGTTTCTGTACAAACATACATACTTCATACACATATATTGAAGGCAATGGTAGCAAACCAAGCCTTTTAAATATTGGNATTAAGACTTTTAAACGTATTTGGTAATTTATTAAATATACGCACACACATAGCTACACAGTTTTTATTATATTTAGCACACCGGGGCATCTCGTCTAGTACCAGCCTGAATTGGTCACGCCGACTTCGTGAACATACATCTTCCGCTGTTTAATAATATACTTGTTAATATGGGTACTTCGAGCCGGATACTACCGAACCGTGGGAGATGACAGCGACTAAATCCAATGGTTTCCAGACATTGTTTTATGTTTTATAAGTTCATATTGTTATTGCCTCTTTTGTTGGAATAGAAAAGAAAGACCGAATGTTGTAACGAGATATCCATAAGCACAGCTGGCCTAAGTCTTTGCAACAAAACAAATAAATGAAGTTATATGAACTTATTTTACTGCCGTATACCTCAGAGTTGACGTCAGTATGGACGGGATGCTGTGACGAGGTCTCCATCAATAATGAGCGCAGGCCACGTTCGCGGGACACACTCCAAATTATTCATCGGCTTTGTAGGGTTGATGCTGATACATAAAAAATGGTCGTTTAACCAAAATTGGACGAACATTTGGAACGTTTGGGAGGATTTTTATGACTAAATTGTGGAAATGATGATTTTATGACTAGATTGACGAATGATGAAAGAAATTTCATGTTCTTAGTAGTTTCGGCTGTGCGTTGATATGTCAGTCAGTCAGTTCCTTCTTTAGGGTGTTCCAGAATGCGTGGTCATATTTAAGGGTGGTGTTCTGTATCTACTATAAGCCAAGAAAAAAAAAATGAGTAAAAAAAAAAACCCGACCTCAAGAAAAGACTAAGTATAAACTTCCAAAAACCAGTTTGATGCAGTTGTTGGCATCAAATCTGTATTTGAACTAAAATAAACGAAACGAACTGGGATTCTGTAAACACGTCGAAGTTGAAGGCTTGGGTGAAGTGAACACGAGGTGAGCTATCAATCCATATAATCAAGATGTCACGTGATGACGAAGTGAGCTGTCGTTCCATCTTGATTATTATATGGATTGTCACAGATATGTTTACAAAATTAACCGGCCAGTGATTTTTCTTGACCTCTAGTCGTTTTTTGAAATAAGTCAATATTTTTTCCTTTGATGATTTTTGATAACTGTATAGCAGCTACAGAAGTTCTGGAACTCCCTGTATAGGTAGATAGGAACCAATTTAACGTAACTATAACTGAACAGGATTTACATGCAGTCATTTACTCTGTTCGTTATCGAAACCTAAGGTTCCAATGCATTTCTCTCGCCATCAATTTTACTGGCTAACCCTATTTTAAAGCGGTGTCAAGAGTGACCGTACGTAAATTATTTGTTCAAATTTAGAACGGGATCGGTTAAACGTTTCGGGGCACCAATAAGTAATATAAGCACCAGAATCGAATGAGCTACCCACCTCCCCTGACCGGCTTAGGATAGATTAAAAGAAGGGTTGATTGGTATGGTATGAGGGGTCGAGAGATTCTGGTGGGTGTGTAGCTGGATCGCAATTACTCGGACAGTCCGTTCAGTGACAAATGTTTATGAGTTTGTCACTTGTTCGCTGCACTCGGGTACCTCGTACCCATACCTGCCCCAGGGAGACATATGAGTTTCGGTAGAATTCAGTTTAATGATCTTTTAGATTGATGTACGAATATTTTGTTCGAGTTAATTGTTCGATGTTATTGATGGTGCAGTTTTGTTTTTAATTTAATTTTGACGAGCTTTTATGCCGTAATTGTTTGGGTGGTGCGTCTGTCATTTTGCGGAGAGGAGTGTTTACGAGTGACATTATACTCTTAAAATGCGGCAATATTTTGTCCTTTAGTTTAGCTTTTGTGGTAAGTGAGTGTTGTGTAAGTGTCTAGAAGAGAGAAGCGTTATTTCAAAAAGCGTAATAAACGCTTTTCCGATTTGGTATTATTAAGAGATTGCAGTAGACTTTGTCTTTTCATTTACTGTTTTATATTGTTGTATCTTTCTCACAAATATGTAGTTCCTTTCGTCATGACCTTTAACTACCAGTCGATTTCGTATAAATGTCGAAGTGAAGGCTTGGGTGAAGTGATCACAAAGTGAGCTGTCAGTCCATATAATCAAGATGGAATAACAGGTCACTTCGTGATCTCTTCACCAAAGTTTACAGAATCGACTGCTGTACATGTAAGGTTCTTGGTTGCGTCAGGCAATGGTATTACCGTAGCTGAGTACTGGGCCAAATATAATATAATATTATATCTGTATTTGCCATCGACACGTTAGGAAGAAGACCAATTCAGTTTTATAAAATATTTCTAGTTACTTGCGTTTCAAGTCCATATTCCTATACAAAAACTTCTTCAAACTGGACCTACCCTCTTATTGTCATGTAATCAACTGAAAACCATCAGAAGATGATGTTTATGTGTAGATAACTCCTACACAAACATATGTGGGAACAGAATGTGTGGTGTGAGATGTTGTGCGGACAACGAAATGTGCCATAAACTAGTTGTTGTGCGACTGCCGAATGACATTACTGAGTACGTGCCTCCTACGTGTGGCCAGTACAATAGCGGGTGAAGGAAACCGCTAGAGAATGTTATTAATAGTAATTGAACCCATTCCATAAAAGTCTTGACTTTTATGTGAATGGGTATGTTTATGATATGTTTCATTTTTATCAAGCAGTTTGATGCAGTTGTTGGCTTGAAATCTGTGTTTGAACTAAAATAAACGCCACAAACTGCATGGAATGTCAGCTCACTTCGTGATTACGTGACATCTTCATTTTATGGATTGACAGATCACGAATCACTTCATCCAAGCCTTCACTTCGACATGTTTACAGAATCAACCGGCAGATTGCTTCCAGAGTGATTTTTCTTAACCTTCAGTCGTTTTTTGAGGTCGGGTTTTAAAAAAAGTCAATATTTTTTATTTTTGTGATTTTTCATACGTGTGGGTGGTTGCATTAGACGATAGGATATCCGCCGATCACAGCCTTGACTGTGGTAAAACTGACAACAAAATCTACCGTGTAATGGGCGCCCGTGTGACGTGCCTGTAGGTACTATAGCAATCCTTCAAGACTACGACCCTGCAACGACTCATATGTACGCGAAGGTTCCGAGACAAAGTAGTCCGAGGGTAAGCCGATTCAAAAACTGAGTGTAGGATAAAAAGACTAATCGCAAGTGGAAGCATTTAGTCGTCGAAATTTATGGATAGTAGTCGGGTGTCAATAAAATTATTTTATGAGGTAGGTAAGAAAGCAAAAATATGATAATTTATACTTCTTTATAGATCCTTCAATCTCCCTTACGAATGCTTTCCCGCGCCGCAATAGCAATTCTATCCTTTAAGGGGTTAACTTCAATTTCCTCATCTCCGCTGTTGTCCTAGCCTCATCGTCTTGGTGTATGCTAGGAGCGTCGTTACAGAGCGGCAATCATTCTCTCGTGAGCAGCCTCCGACTATCGCACGTAATTAACCAATGTCCGACCGTCCCCGCATACACAGAGCATGGGGAACTAGATGTGCTAGTCTAGATAGTGGTTAACACAGAACAGTTACTGTTCTGTGGTGGTTAAGAAGCAATAGTATGATTTGGTTTACCACGGTTTGAGCTGAATTTTTTACCTAGATGCATAGGATTTTATAAAGCCGCTGTTGAAGAAAAACCAAGCATCTAGCGTGTCTGAGTCATAAAGTACAGACGTCAGCACATCAAGCTACAACTTTCTTTAATTGATTTTCAACTTTATCGCTAAAGCATTAGGTTCAAGGATGATTGGGAAAATTTGACAGTTTCGGGTAGCATGACGTGCTGGCGTCTGTACAATTGGGTTACGGGAAACCCCCTACCAAAAGTTAATGTCACCAATTGCATTTAAAATGATCAACTAGATATCTTAGATGTAGGCGAAATATTTTTTTTAAATAAGATGACTTCTTTAAAGTAGGTAAGGCATATTTATCTTGTTGACTAACTCTTAATTTAAAAAACGCATACAATTTTATTTGAACTTTTCCAGCTTTTATTAACTACTTTTCGGCACAAAACTTGTTGGAAGGAATGGAGGGAGGCCAATAAGTGGGACAATGCTGGCTAGTAATAGTAATAATTTTCCAGCCACATCCAGGCACCCGACATCTGGCAACCCTATTGGTCGCGCCCTGCCAATATGGCTGCTTCATTAACCAGCGCGCCAAACGACCTCCTTGGGTCGCCGGGGTGCAGAGGACAAGGAAACTACACTTATTGTATTTTTGCCCGGCTTGATGGAATGGTCTGTCATTTTGTGCCAAACGAGGAAATAAAGTGACGTTGGACGAAAGTTTCCGACGGACTCGTTTTGCTTGATTAGGCGGTGTTGTGTTTAGGGCTTGCTTATACGTGTGTCTGTGTTGGGTCATCGGTCGGTATGTCGCTTTTGTTTTGATTAAGATTTTCTCTTGGACTCTTTCACGGTTTATTTTAATTGCTTCTTTTTACTCCGGACGCTTTTATCCTTCACGTCTTTTATATCGTTCTCACATATACATATGTATAATTTCAACATGAATGATGTAACCATAACTTTGTAAAAAAATATTATTTTTAAAAGGATGTCCGTGGAGTTTCTTGCACGTTCCAGAGCGTAGATCTCGATGGAGAATATGAAATAGAATAGCTTCATCAACAAGACACAAATAGTTGAGTGTGTGTTCATTGAATAAGAAAATTCTTCATTGTTAAATGTAACAATATAAATGGGAACTTTATTCTTTTCTCATAGAACTAATATTTCAAGAAAATAATCAATCAATTTCTGTAAATTTTCTTGAACCTTACGAGCTTTCATCTACCTCGATGGCTTTGTCTTTTCATGCTCTTTTGTTTGTAACTATCACGAAAAAGGTTTCCTTAATTTATTAACAATCTCTATTAGAATCCAGAACCAAAATTATAATTCCTAAATGGAAACCCACTTTATCTCCCAAAATAAAGATGACTTCACACAACACGACAGCTGTTCGCACGAGCGACGAACCAAAGACAAATAAATCGCGCTTCATATTAGCCGGGCGATTGATTCCACGCAAAGTGTGATACACGCTCCGTTTATTTATATCCTCCATCCTGCAGCGGAAGCGGAAATGACGCGAGCGGTCGTGTCCCCGCCGGATGTCGCCACCGTAGCGCCGCTGCGGATTAGTTTGTGATGCTGCACTATCTGCCAAAGTTTGGATTGATTTTGGGTAGAACTGCGTGACATAGGAAATGAAATATAAGTTTCTCAATTATTAAGTTAAGTTGTGAGATTTGGAAGGTTGAACATCTTTAGATGGTTTTATTTATTTATTAGAACTTTTGTACAACTAAAATACAGTCCTTGAAGCGGACTTAATGCCTTAGGCATAGGTACTGCCAGTCGACCTAAGGGCGGTGCAGAACACGAAGAGGTTTTGTTTTAAAAAAACTTGCTCATTTTTATTATCGATAGGCTGGCGCTTGACCGCTACACCAGAGCGACAATTCTACTTATTTTTAAGCAACGTTCGCATTCATATTTCAGCCGCAATCTGTCAAAAAAGTCTCAATTTTCATACATATATTTAAAAAAAAATTGGTTGAATTGTCACTCTGATGGTAAGCGATGCTATATGGTCGACGATGGATTGGATGATAATTTCTTAGTTTGTAGGTAGTATGATGATATCTAAGCAGTGGGGAATGGTAGCTAGAGGTAATTACTAACTGTGAGACCCTAAGCAGGGTAACAAGGTTTCATGCTCAGTTACAATATTTTTTTTAAATATCAATAAGCTCACATTTGTTCACCATCTCATCTGACAGTAAGCAATCTTTGAAAGGCAGATCAAGGGTTCGAGTTGTCTTTAAGAGACACATAATTTGCCCGTATGCGTAACGTTTTTTTTATGTTGCAAAGACATTCATTCAAACTTAATTCCACAAACAAGAACAAGTCATCTCAACAATTTAACCAAAAGAATGCAAAATAACAATCAAAAGCCATAATCCCAAGTTGACAAAACATTCTTCATCAAAGAAGAAAACAAAAAATAAGATGGCGGCGACAGAGATGTAAAATTAAATTAATTTATGCGCACAACGCTGGCAAAGAATGCCACAGACAAAAGATTGGAGAAGTTCTGTTATTTTAATGTTCGGATGGATCTCCAGGGAATGACGGGTGAGAAGCTATATGTAAGCTATTTTATTGTATGCGAAATGTTGGTGTTTGGGTTACTAAAGTAACTTAAATATAATAAAATTTAGTACTAATGCCATTCATAGGATCTTGGTTTATTTGGAGACGTAGATTAGTTAGTGAGTAAGCGATATGCCCACTCGTAAATTGTCAAATTATTTTGTGTTCGAGTCCCAAAGTAATATCGATGACAATACATTTTATAATACAAAAATATGTATTATAGAAAATATATTTTTGTTTCATTTCACGTAGGCACTGTATCACTGTACAGAACACCGATGTACCTAGAGCTTAAAATTAAGAGGTCACTTTATCTAGTATTGAAATTGGGTTGGATATTTTTTTCTTGCTGTATTATAAATGTGACGGAAAATGTTTGTTACGCTGAAACTACTGAACGAATTTAGAGGAAACACAACAGTAATATCGCTTATACATCAAAATAATAGGCTTACAAAGGAGCGAGTACAAAATAAATAGGTACTCCACCGAGCGTGCGAGTTTCGGCTATCCGCAAAGTTAAATGTAACTATAGTATAGCTCCCACTGGTGTACAAGCTCAATGAAGTATGAAATATTATCTGTTTAAAAGTTTACGTGGTGAAAATTTCAACATTTTGGAGCAAAGCCACGACATTTGCGGGATGCCAAACAAACGTTTGACAGGGGAAGAAAGAAGTCCTTTATTGTTTGCGCTCCTGTTTTATTAAATAGCGCTGTACACAAAATGTACAATGATTTTTTAGGAAGGCACATCTCATATTGTAAGTTAATAATTTTCAGAAAGTAAAAAAATCTCTGATTATTTTTATTTAATATGGGTTTGCTCTTGACTCTAGTCTAGGTCATAGATGACAGAGACAAAGTCGACAATGGAGCGAGCTTGAAATGTCACTTCCTGCTCAATTTCACCGACATCATTTTATTGATGGTAAATATTTTGATTTCTACTTTCTTTTCTTGTTTGACTCCTAAAACGCCTTTCTGTCAGACAGAAGAAGAGTGGCTCGAACATTGTTTTTTTTTGAATAAATACACCGTAGAACAGAATGAAAACAAAACCTATAGATGGTTATACCAGCTGATTTTTATTTTGCGATTCAGGGCCATTTTCAGGTTTGTGTTTATTCTGTTACACGTTTTATAAGGTACATAAAAATTTACAGATGCGTTTCCTGACTAAAGTAAAACTTATTGTTAAAAGCAAATTAAAACCATATTTCCCAATTATAACTTATTAACTGTCTTTAAAGCGAGTAAACCCTGTCTAAGGTGAGTACACCCGATATTAGCTGCATGTGGGGCCGAAGGCGCGGGAAACTCTGCCTCCTGTCGTGACGATGAATCCTAACCCACGCGACTACAACCGGGAGATTCACCCTAAAATGTTCATAACTTTATTAATACTGTTTGTAATGAAAACAATTTTGTAATAAGAACCCTATGATTTTGATACTAAGGGTGAGATTGAATTTGATGTTCCTTTTTTAACGGTAAAGTTAAAGTGGTAAAATTGTATATTTTGGTGTTTTTTTAATATACGTGGCAGACACAAAGTCCTGTTTATGGCAATTTGTTTTCGTGGCGTCGCCGTCGTCGTCGCCATATTAATAAATTTATGGTCAATTTTTCGGGTTAGCGTGAAATTAATGTTATGTTTTGGATTTTTCATTAGATCTCGTTGTGAAGTAATGAAAATCTATTGCAGGAAATGTTGGAAATTGACAACGGTAGGTTTATTAGGTATATTGGCATTTTTAAATGGCTAAAATCACTGTGATATTGTGACCAACGTAAAAGTTTGAAATTGAAATTGAAGATTGAAATTTCTAAATCGTAAGTACTGACAATAAATCTGTCTATCGCTCTCCTATTAAGGTTGGGGTCGGTTTCCTTTCTAATCGGATTTTCTCCAAATTTACTGGACCGATTCAGTTGAAATTTAGTACACACAGATGCGTAATGAAAATAAATAATTTTGAAAATGGGGTCACCTATTGGGGTGAAAAATTAGAAACATTTAAGAAAGATTTTCCAAGTATACCGTGTGACATATCAAATCAAAGAAGTCATCGTAAGGGTCTCAAAAGATTTTCAATTATGAAATATTCCATTACGAAGTTATTAATGAAAATAGATGACATTTAACCATTCCCCTCCCCTTATCTCCGAAACGAATGAGCCTAAAACTTTGAAAAGAAAATAGATCTTTACCTGTACATTACAGGAAAACCTATAAGAAGTAACAAGTTAAAAAAATATTATTCGTTCCGAACCCTTTGCACCCGAGTCTGACTCGCACTTGGCCGGTTTTCATTTCAGTGTCCAGCAAAATAAGGAAACTTACAAAATAAATTCGGCCGCAATTCCATCTTGAAAATACTTCAAGCTACTCAATTTGACGTCTGACCTCTGTCCCCTTTCCGATCAACTTACACACGATTTAACGTTCTGCACACAAGTGTATCGAGATCGGGCCGCCACTAATCTACCGTGTGTGACCGACCTTAGAAATTCGATTGAAAATTTCCGGATTTTTCCCGAACAGGGAATTTCTTTAAGTGATGTTTGTCGAATGGTTTCCGTTAGATTAGACACGGGGTTGACTTGACTCAGACTTGCCAGTGGAATAAAAGAGAGTTTTTTGGATTTATTTTCAACTAGCCTTTTGCCGTGGACCTTCCCACAGGAATAATGGATTTTTCCGACATCAAAAGTGTAGCTTTATCCTGTAGTCTTTTCCACAGGAATCATGCATTTTTTGGAACCGGATTAGTACTTCCAAATGTTCTATCCTACAAACAAACAATATACGCATATTCAGCATTTCAGATTGATAATATTAGTCAAATTTAAGCTTATTATTTTATGAAAATGTGCTGTTAAATATTGTGGCCAAATGCATATTTGGTAAAAAAGATCTACTTGTTGTCGGACAGTCGTCAATCCAGACCATTCGTTTTAATTATTTAGGTAATATCGATATTTATGCAAGCCAAAATTTATTTTTTCTTCTTAACTTATTTCTCTAACTTTAAAACTGTTACTTCTGAGTCGTACCAAGCCGGTATTCCCCAATAAAACTATTAAAATGTATGTCACGACGACCCCGGGCCACATTTCACCGCCAACGAGGGGAGACATCGAGTGGATTTTAAAGTGTTTCCCACTGATACGGCTCAAGGAAACGAGGGATGAATCAAATTTTATGTGGATTGAAAGTCCAGATAGTAAGGGGAAATAGGCGGTGCTTTCGTGGCATGGTCCTTAACTGCGTTCCAAAGGATACTATTATTTTAAATAAATGATGAAGTTCAAAAGTGCCGTTTGATGGCCTAATTGAAATAAACGCTTTGACTTTGACTTAGGAATAAGAAAAGAAGGGGAAAAGACAGTTTTTAATTTTATTTTTGCCAATTATGACCCACGCGCTATAAAAAAAAGTAATCAGTAGAATGCTTAATTCAACACTCTTATAGTCAAGTACATACCAAAGATAACTTTACAATTTTCGGAAAAAAGGTTATTTTGATATAAACTGAAAATATTTCATTTATATCTGTTTATTTTTTAACTTTTTCCATATTTTACCCATGGAAAAGTATTAGGCCAGCATGATCTTTAGAAGTTTATGTCTAGTTGTGAAAAAACTGGATAAAGATCATTTCAATAAATAAAATAGTACGGAAAAACAAGCTCAATGGTCCAATCACGCATTTCTAGATACATGCGATTCATAAAACCAATACGACTAAAGCATTGAATATGTCAGTCTAAAAAATAAAAGGCAGCATTCACAGTACAACGGCCAGAGACACTAGGACACAGGAGAGGCAATTTTGATCTCGCAAAAAGGTTGAAAACAGCCCTCTCCAATTTCACAGAGAGCCCCTACAAAAGATCACTCACGTTAACTATGAATGAACCAAAACAACCCAACAGCCCGAATGCGAAAAATTAAAAAGTAAAACATTCCCGAAACGGAAATAGGAATTGAATTTAAGTACATTTTAAACGAACCCCGGCTTTGACTGGCCCAAATAATAGAATCCCGGTTCGAGCGCGAATGCCTTTTTTGATCTTTTTAGTGTTGCATCCCCTTAACGGCGGAGGCATTTGCGCCGCGCGACTAAATGGATTATTTTCTTCGTGTGTTCTTTTTTCAAAAACAATTTCAACCTTTTTTGAGCGTTCCTTTATTTCGACTACCATAATGCCTAGAACTACCCCGTCCCTCTTGAACCAACTTAATTCAGTAAAGGGGATTCCGCTTGTTTGTTTAGGGTTCTTGTTACGATAGTCGGTTATCAAAAAGAGGAAACAAAACGTTGACAAGGACGGGGTGTGATTGGATTAAGGAGGGTTGACTTTATAGTCGCGACTCGCTGCAATTTGGAAATTGACTTTCGAAATCTGTTTATGTTGCGGTTCGATTCTTTTTGTTTGTAGCATTTGGTGTCAATTTTTTACCTCTATCGAATTTGCATTGCTATTTGTCGGATTAGAATTGTGACGCCCCAAACTCGTTTATTCGGTTTTATTTGCATCTGGAAGCAATTTTGTGGCCATATTTACATTTATGTTGTGTTTCTGTTTATCCCCTTAGCAATAATATTTCCTGAACGCTTGAATAAGATCTTGTATATTTCTCTGTCCATATTTTATCGTAATTTAAGTGTAAGTACTTCAAAAATACTCTGTTGACAGCGATTATCTAGTCCAAGTATTTCTTTCATCACCGTCATCCACAGCCCAACAGTGCGAACAGAATATGAACAGAACACGCCAATAGTCTTGTATTCTGTCGCGGCCTCGCGGGCGGTTGGTTAAGAGTTTCTTGAAGGACTAGCATAGAACTACTGTACAGACTGTTCTGTACCAAAGATACGAAGGTTCGGGAGGCTGCACAGAACTTATACTACGACTAACCTCAGAGGTGGATTTCCCCAGTTCGTTCTCTCTTGTTTCGCCGCACTTCTCCTCAGCTCCCTGTCTTGACTGCTACTTGCTCACTAGTTCACTAGGCACAGTTCAGTCTTACAGCAGTTCACCACGTGGCGGACGCGGTTTGGTGTAGAGGTCAGAGGAGACCTCCAGATCTTTGACGACGACGAAAGTCAATGGCAAGCCGTAAGCGGTTGGATCACGCAGCGAACGTGAAATCCAGGAGTGGAATATCAGGCGGTTGATTGCCACGAGCGGTGAATCTGATGACTCGTGTCATACGTATCTAACAACGCTCTGTTGCAGACTGTCTCATCAGCAAACAGTACATTCAGTGCAGCGGGAAAGGGAAAGGAATAGTTATAACAAAATACAACTGAAGGTATTTTGACTTAAAAGTCAGCGCTACCTATTCGGCGCAGTTCCAAATTTAAAATCTTTTAAAAACGAAACGGCATCACTTGCCAATCTGGCCGGTAGTAACGAGGCGTAAGGGAGAACATTAATTTCGTGTACAATCTTTGGACAGACCTCCCTTGCGGAGTCGCGGTGACAGATCATTTGTCATAGACAATCGTAGAGCGATGACGTCGCAAGATGGCAGCTGTAATTGTAATGCAGTGATAGACGTGCATTGTTGGGGTGGATTTTGGTAGAATTCTTTGTAATGACAACAAAATCGTAATGATAACCAGCCAAAGTTATTTTCAAGTTAATATTTACATTGCTGGTTATTAATTGTTAATCAACCAAATAAATTTGACACGTGATTAGAGAATGACCTGGATTAGGACTAAGGGTAGGTACTTTATATATCGAGAGTAGGTCTCCGTGGCGTAAGTTTTGACTTTCACGCGGGCAAAGCTGCTTACACAAGTTTAGTATTTTTATCGTACCTATATAATATCATTGATTTTTTTAAGTTATTCTTCCTTGGACTGGTCCTGTGACACTTCTGGGAGGTCTACGTCTATCAGTGAATGTCTTTCAGCTGAATAATGCCAAAGTCTTGAGTTAGCAGACTTTTTCCATTGATCCTGGAATCAAAGCAGGTATAAGATTTTCGACATTTCCAATCAATTCTCCAATCCACACCAGGAACTCCCTCTGGTCCTTCAGCCGATACATTAAAAACTTTATTTCCATATATTGGGCGGGCAACATCGGCAACATGGCAACACGGAGGCCACATTAGCACAACAAAGCCACCGATCCGTCATACCATGACTACTGAGATATTTTAATGGAGATGTACTTTTGATCAGATGCTTGACTATTAAGGATGCGGGATTCGATGCGAGCATTGCTAAGTGGTTTTTGAAGACATTTGACTGCAAAAGATGAATTTTCTATAGATGCTGTAGATATTGTGTGTCTTTGAATCAATTTGGCCAGTGGTGCTATGACAGTAAGTTGAAGTGAGCATGAAGTGAACTGTCATTTCTCATAGGTGCTAAGAATTGACAGCTCATTTCACTTTAGTTTCCACACTGACATTTTTGCAGAACTGACGGACAGTTCTGTTAAAACATAATATTGAAAACTTAGGTGACGTGAGCTTGAAGTGTACTGCCTATTGCTAGCATCGGATGGATTGACAGCTCACTTCAGGCTCAATTAGAAAGTTTCCACGATGAGATTCTTACAGAAATCACCGGCAATTTCAAGAACTAAAATCTTGAAACCTATTTACGAGACTCTCCTTCAACAGAATTGCCAACAATATTTGGATTCCTCAAATCAACCCCACAACTTATCATCAAAAAGCATCTAATCCGCCCACAAGAACCAGAGTACGTTGAACGACGGACTCTATCAATCACTTAGGGAAACCTATCAGGGCATATCCATTATGCAAGAGATAAGTTTGTACAATAACTTGTGGAAAACTTGCAGACCCGCGGAGGAAATATACTTATTGTATCATGACATTACGTAAGAACGATGATTATTTGTTGGTAAATGGATAACGAATCTTGGAACTTTAATTTTTTTTTAAATATTTGGGCAGTAGGTATCTTCGTTTTTACCTTTCAACTGCCTCAACTTCCGCCAGGGTTGCGGAATTTGTTCGAAAGTGTCACCGCGGCCCTGGAACGCAAAGGGCTTTAGAAGGAACACGGATGGGTTTTAGTCAGTAAGAGTCTGACACGCCCTTCTGCTCCACCCAGAGCGGATAAAGTCATTTGATGATTACCCATACTAAAAAAAAAAACGGTCTCAACTTGGAAACATACCTATATTCCCTTTTTTTCAGATAAGTAAATGCACAGCAAACGTATCTAATTCTAGTTTGTTAACATAGATTTTTACCTTTTGCAAGTTGGGCATCTAAGTATCGATTGTCTACTAATGTTCATAGGCACGAATCTGAAGTTCTTACAAACTATAGAGATAATAACTATATCACTACTCGCTTCAGGCTTCAGGAAAAACCAAATCTTAACAATAACATACAAAACGGACAATTTCACAACCTTAAAGCCAACCAATAAAAATCGGTGCGAAAATAAACTATTCAGCACTTCCAACCATTCTAACGCCAATAGTTCACCCATTTCCATTCAGGACATGTCCTTCAAATACCAATCTTAAGGCCAAGCTAACTGGCAAACGGCTCAAAACATCTGTTGTACACGACTTCCAACCCTCTAACCCCATCCAACTGACATTACCATAACCTTTATGGTAAGGAAAAAATAATGGGCACTTGGAACAAAATGCCACTTCTGGGGGTCAATATGGATTCTGTGGGTCCCCTCGGCGTGTGATGAAAAGCGACAATCTAAATGACGGGTGACATATACGTGGGTACCGTGTGTGAGGTTCAGGGGAGTGGGGGATGGGGAGCATTTTTGAAGATTAATTTTGTTGGGAAGACTGTGGCTTTTTCTGGGCAGGAAAACATTCTAAAAGAAAGTTGTGCATTATGCGGATAAAAACGACAGTCTAATTGAGTAATACGAAAATGAATGCCGCATATGCATTCATTTTGACATTGAAACTGCGTGTCTGTGACTGTGTTCTACCTTGTCAAGAAACAACAATAGGTACTCTGCCAAAGGCGATAATGTAGCCAACTACATATTAGAAGCAATTTCTACTGAAGAAATGGAAGCATAGAACAGATGATCCAAAATTATTTGGCAACGGATAAGTGACTAACAACACGCCTACTTAAAATGTATAAAATACTAGCTGCCACCCGCGTGAATGTTGGAAATTATCCCAAGGGAACAGACTCCCGCAAAAAAAAGTATCCTACGTGTTATTCCAGACTACAATCTACTCCTGTGTCAAATTTCATCGAGATCCGTTCAGACATTCTGACGTGATTGAGTAACAAACACTCCATCCATCCAAACATCAGAACTTTCACATTTATAATATTAAGTACCTATAGTATAGTATAGAGTTCTAGAGTGGCGACCGCGTACTGAAAGACGCATCGTTGGAAGGCCTCACACGATGACCTGCGGAGGGTCGCGGGTAGCCGATGGATGCGAGACGCACAGGACCACCCAGCAGTGGACGTCTTTCGGCTGATATGATGATGATAATAGATGATATAGAAAAGTAAAGGTTGCAAAAATACATATTTTTAAAAAGAGCAATTTTTCTAAGCAAATATCATCGCAAGCTAGTCAATCTTTCTGCTCGTATGTGATCTAAGGAGAAGGGTCTCAAGACCCTCTGAGAGGGATCTCGGACACGTCCGGGCGTTTTGGGAATTCTCCGGGTGAAGCTAGTCCGGCTGGGGAAGATTGAGGACGGTGGGAAAAATCCTTGGTTCAACGCTTTGCAAATATGTACGGGTTCTCAAGCATGCGGGTGTTGTGGTTTCGGTAGGTTATTTTTCTTTTTGATTTTTCTTTCACTTTCTTAAGGACATCATACAGAATGCTCACATATGGAGAGATCCAGGAAATAAGCAGCCTTATCTAGGGATAAAAATATTCTAACCACATGATTCGTTTAAATGTTGATAAGCAGGTTCTGAATTCTCATTGTCTATTAGATGCATCATTTTAATTCGGAATCTGCTAATCAGTATAAATAACTGGGAAGTTTTTTAAATGAGACCCAAGGTACAGTAGGTACATAAGAGAAACATTGTTGCACTTGTAAAGATCTTGGCTTTTAAATAGGGTGTTCTAATATGTAGAAAAAAAAAAACTATTTAGTCCGTCCGAAAATCTAATTTTCAAAAAATATTGGACACGCATTTTTGTCATTTCAAATCGCTTAAAAATGGTAAAGATAAAGCGCATTAAGGTTTAAGAGACGGGGCTGGTGACGTCGAGTCGCTAGTAAAATTGTACTATCGTAGTGACGTCACTCGAGTTTTCAACGCACTGTATCTTCGTCATTTTTAGTTTACGCGAAAAAAGAAAAAATACGTGTCCAATATTTTTTGGAAATCTATCTGACGGACTTATTAGATTTTTTCAGTAGAATAGGATACCTATTGGAGGAAAAGATAAATAACCTCATGTAATAAATTCTATTATTATTAATGCGAAAGTGACTTGTCTGTTTGTTTGTTTCCTTTTCACGATTGGATGAAACTGGGCCCGCGAATAGACTGTACCCCGAGATTAGGGGCCCTTGAAATGATTTCCGACGTTCACGGGGGCAAAGCCGCGGGCAGAAGGCAGTTTAAAAAGAAAATAAAATGTGAAATTCATGGACCATAAAACACGAGTTTAAAAAACAAAGCTGAACGAATCAAAACCTTGAATGAATCGAACCTAATCATTGCTTGGAGTATTTCTCCACATCCGATTACTCTCAAGTCTTATACCCACCGATCACATTAAGTCAGCCAAACAATACCTTAGGTAAGTATCATCTGGTTATTAACAAAAGTGCGTATCGCACATCCACCTGTACATTAGCATACAAGATTAGTGCTCGAAACATCTAATTCCTTAATTATAGAGCAGAGTCAAAGCCGAGATTTTCGAAAAACGTGTTATTATTCTAATACAGAAGGTTTTGGTGGTTTTCTCTGTATTGCCATTAATGTACGATCTCTACGCATCGCGTTTTACCGGATGTCCTATTAAAATAATCGCCGAATTTCAATAAACAACCATTTGTTGGTTGCTCGCGTTATTTTGTGGGATAGTGTAACTGTGGTTGATACTTTGCAGTTTCAAGGATACAATAACAATATTAAGGTTAAAGTTAAAAGTCATGGCTTAAAAATATGATTTATAAAGTGATTATAAAGATTATAACCTCAACTGAAATATAAATTCAATCAATATTTATTGGTCTTTTGTGTACCCGTGTATTTAGAGGAACACTATAATAATAATTGCTTGACGTATCGAATTTCTCTAGTTCTTTGTTTCAAATTGGCGTTTCTCTATTTTTTTTTTTTAGCATAAACAGCAAGCTTTTACTAGACACTATATAGGTATTGCTGCAACTCATTTAACTGAAAAACAAAAAAAGCTATTTACAAACATACTAATGTTTTGCCTTACAAGTATCAAAACCTCTCAATCCTTGTGGTTGCGACCAAATGAAATGATTGCCGGCTACCTGTTTTACGCCCAAGGATATGTTTTATTTTGTCTGCCCGGGGATGCGTATCGCATGCTAACCCGCACTAAGCATCCCGGTGCATCCCAAAACGTACTGAACATTATATTTAAGAGTTATTAGCTATCATATCTTGGGTTCGCCAGTGAATGGGAATAAGTGAAAGTATTGATTTATTATTGAAGGTGTTTTTCCTTTGCGTGGCCCTTGGGGCTTCAGATTTGGTTCTGAGCTATGTTTTGCGTATTGCGTATTGTTTCCTTATTTTAGGAAATTAGGTTGTTTAGTGTTTTGGCCCACATAATTTTGTATGTTGCATATGATTCTCGTTAGATCAATCGTAATGATGTAGACAAATCAGTCAAATCCACTACTAAGTACCTATTAAAGTTCTTACACAGCATCCAAGAGTCAGATGGTACAAAAGTTATCAGTTTTTAACGACTAAAAAGTTCCAAAAAAGGCAATTTTCAAGCAGTCTGATGCAGTTAATGATATTTAACAGATAGTTCAATCACAGATTTAATGCCACCAACTGTACCTATAGACTGTACAGTCGGATAAAAATAACGAAAAAACAAGAAAAAAAAACATGCGAGGCAGTCTTTGGGGGGCAGTCCCCAAAGTCTGCCTCGCATGATTTTTTTTCTTGTTGTTGATTGAAGTGAAAACTAAGCGAAAGCTAAAGCGTCCGGTGACGATGACGCGAGTTCCATGATTTTTGTTCACCCAAAGCGTTCAGTGACGATGACGCGAGTTCCATGATTTTTCTCACCAAAAAAGTGCTCAACGTGTCTAAAGAAGTTTTCACTTCAAAAATCACGAAAGCAACCACGCAAAGACGATTTTAATTATGAAACACTACAATCCTTTTACCGCAGCTACCCTTTTTTCTTTTTATTACAAATCAGTTCAAAGCTTTCCACTTCTCATCTAAAGGAATCGACTGAAACCACAAACCCTATTTAGTTAATTGAAAAAATACTAAAGCGTTGCCATCGAACGTGTATTTTACCTCACCCCTTTCTGAGGAGGTCAGGTCCTCCCTGGGGACCTCCCGATTGGCATTCTTTATTACGGAGGGAAGCCCGTGGCTGGTTGGCACTCGCTTCGAGTAATTGGCGAAATATTACCAAATATTTGTTACTGAACAGTTACTGTTTGGAAGTGTATTAGGGTGTCTTCCAGATTTTTTTTCGTTGTTGGTGATTGGGTCATTTTTCTTCTGTTGTTGGGAACTTTGATAGATTAATTAGCTAATTATGAATTTCTTAAACATTTTTTTGTTATTTTTTTATAGATTGGCGTTCGACTTATCTGCTATCTCACCTAGTTAGCGATTTTGTCTTATAAACTCTAAAATCTTGTTAATAGAAACAAGTCGAGCTATTACCCGATTACTAAATAATTTTTAATTACAAGATTACAAGATTCAGTAAAACTGTCGACTGTCGAGTCGAAGTCTCAATTTTAATGTTCTAATAATACTCCAGATGGTAAATATTTATAATTGATGGTAACTATTTCAAAATGTTAAAACCATTACAGATCAACAGCCGAAAAACATTCTAAAAAAATACACCTGTTTCCATAGGTAATTTGAGAAAGGCGCGTAAAAAGTAATGGCGAGAACAGAGTAGATACCGACTTGTACCGGTACAGAAGTACAGTCGCATTCGTACTCGTAAAACCAGCGACAAGCCCCATCGAGTCCCGAGGCGTCTCGACTTCGCTTTTCAAATATTAAAATTTAATCGGCCGGTTGTCGCGAGTCAAATTAGCCTCTCTTGAGGCAGGGGCACAGAGTAGACGAGATTGGTGTGTGTTAAGTTGGGGCTTTTAGGTATAAACGTTTATGCTGAGATTGTTCGTAGTTTTGCCTTTATATGAGCGGTTTGTTAATCCAGAACATCAGAGCAATCGTTGACTCCGTAGTGTTCTCAAACTAACCATGAAGATTATGCCAAGTAGGCAATATATGAAATATTTGAGTTTGACTTTTGCCTTTACGTTACTTGCAGATCGAATAAGAAAAATATTTAAGTAAGAAGAGTTGCCAAGTTTGAACGAAATTAAATTAAATTCAAGGTATATTGGCTTAATTAGTACTTAAACGTCTCACCTTGTTCAGGTGAGACGCTTAAGTACTAATTAACTTGTCACTCACTGTTTCTCTCCGTTTCTGAAAAATATAGCAATTTTATAAATTAATATTTTAGTAATTCCATTGATAAACGAGAGCCAACATTAGTCGAGTCTACTTTTACATTTGACTTTCCGTAATATGTCGCCTCTGTAAAAATGTCTCCAACTACTCTATGCCTCAATCGCGCAGTGATACGGACAACAATGTAATTGCCGAAGAGACGAAGAAAACAGTTATTAATATCATTCGCGAACAAAATGCTGGCTCTGAATGATTTAGGTAGAAGCCATCCTGACTTCTATTAGCTATTCTAAGTTATCAAGTTAATATTCTCTTTGGCTCCCTTTGGTGTCGTTGGATTTTATTTTGCGGAGTGACAGCGTCTTTTATCTATGTTTTGAATGAATTAACGCCTGTTCTTTGTTTTGGGATTGTCTTTCTTGCTTGTTGACTGTCTTCTTAATATTAAGACATGGAAGTATTTTGTTGAGGTGTTTTGTTACTCATTGCCCCTCAAGTACCTAATAAGAGGCAATGAGATTGGTTTTGGTACGCATTGTTTATTAACAATAACTAATTAGCAGGCGCTTATCTATACACATCCATACGTACCTATAGGTAATATTGTAAATGCTAAAGTAAATATGTCTGTCTGTTACCCCTTCACGTCTTATAGCTGAATGGATTTGTATGAAACCTGGCACATGGGTAGACCATATTGTGTTATGTCAAACTGTCAAACTGTGCGAAGCTGAAGAAGGTTGTAATACTATCGTATTATGTATAACGTTTCCAATATGTATCAGATTTTACTTATACGCCTTTTTTCATAAAAACTAAAAATAGAGGACCTTATTTATAAAAAATCTGTGAGCTCTAGCAAGTGATGAGCAGATTCTGAAGAATCTGCTTATGAGTATTAAAACTAAGTGCCAATTCTACAAATTTTCAAGCAACATTCGCATCTCAGTCGAAATCTGTCAAAAATGTATGAAACATAGGGCTAAAAACATAGGGCTGTATACCTCAAATTTCGATATATTTTGACAAGTTTCTGACATTCATTGTTGCTGAGATGACATTATGACTTCAAAAAAAAGGAGGAGGTTCTCAATTCGATTGTTTTTTTTTTTGCATTTGTTGCATTCATGATTTTACACTCATTACAGTCATTTATGAACCGATTTCAAAAAATCTATTTGCAATTTCATTGAAATGGGTTCAAAAACACGGAAGTCGGTTTTAAAATACGAAGAAACAACCAAAGACTTCCGAAATTAAACTTTTTATACTTTGTAGTGTTTTTTAAAAAAACTTTTTTTTGTGCTTTTTTTAGTGCCTTCAGAGTGTTTAGCGAAGTAACTTCATTAATTAATGTCGAAGACGATTACTATTCTAAGAAACTTACGTTACGGCTCCGAGTGTACCTAAGAAAACAATGACTAGTTTACTCTCATTGATAATGGTAGTGCATTTTCTTTCAGTTCAAGTATTCATTGGATTATTGTTATTGCATCTGGTACTGTTATATTCCTAAAGGTACTAGACCAAGGTACTAAATCATATTTATTAGTTGTTTTTTTTAGTATGTAGTTTTCTCTGGGTCCTGTTTGAGATACGTTACAAATAGCAATTGTATTTTACAAGTTAATAATCTACAAGTTTCTGTTAAATAAAGAATACAACTCACAAATTTATCATGGTGGAAAACTGACAAAACTGTGACAAAAAGTTGTACCAATAATTTTACATATTTCTGTTTAATTAGAGTGAACAGGCTTCTTCTGGGTAAGCTCGCTCCATCGTCGACTTTGTCTCTACCATCTATAACCTAGATTAGAGTCCAGAGCAAACTCATCTCAAATAAAAAAATAAAATTAAGTATATTCTCTTAACTACAAATTCGCCACTCTCCGCCTGCGCTCATGGCTGCCCGCTCCGCTCGCCACCAACTCCGCACCCCATCGATGTGACCCGGCCATGTCGCCCGTCGCCGTCCGCGGATCAATACAGCCTCCTGCACTTGAAGCTTTTTGCTACCCCGCCCGGCCCCGCGACCCGCCCGCCCAGCCACCCCGCCCGGTCTTGGGCGGTGATATTATGTTGCTATTTTTATGTTTATTTTACTTTTATTTAGGTTGGGAGCCTGATTATGGAAGATGTAGAGACTACGGCGATGCGCCATCTGCACACGATGGACATAGTAGACATTGTGCAGCTGAGGAGTTGAATTCCAGGCTGGTGTCTCTGTTTCCAGAAAGCTTTAACGCGGGTTTCTTGAAGTCAAAAGTGAATAGGTTACTTCCAGGCAAGTCGGCTCCATTGTCGACCACATCATATTCACGTGTGACGTATATCTTCCCGACACGCGTATGTTTTGTAATTTTGTATATTTTACTTTTTGGTATGCGTCACGCTTGTCGTAAATAAACTCTTTTTCTTTCTTTCTTCTTTTCTTTTCATCGTTTTCCATCACGTGAGATAGTGGTCAAAATACCAATGCAAAAAAACAAAAGATAAATTGTCATGACTTGGGTGTACGTACGTTATAATCGACAAGTCTCGGTAGTTTAAAGTGTGAATGAATGGCTAGTTTACAAGTACCTTATTGTTACGAGACTGAAGATAGTGTTCCCATTTAATAGGTTGGAGTTTGTGTTAATTTTAGTTGATCTTTAGTTCCGAGGTGAGCAAGATTATTTTAGAGGCAATTATATTTAGTTAGCCTTTGTCTAAACGGAATGTCTTTCTATGCATAATTGTGTTCATACAAAAGCGATACTAAGAGTAATCCTTGATAGTGAATTGTAGAAATAATATGTGGTTTCTTTCGTCCACAAGGCCAAGATAATACACCCGTAAAGCCTATACCTCTCTCACATAAGATTCTGTACATAATCCCATACCCACCCTACGAAGGCTTTTTAAAGGCCCCGCAGTGACAACGCGACGTTCTCTCTCTCTGCCACGCCTATTGGCGACAAAGCCTTCGGCCACGCCCTATGCGACAATTTCCACCAATCAGGGGACAGGCTGAAAAGTTTTTTATGTCAATGTTACGTACGTGGGAGGTTTTAGTGGCTATAAAAGATTTCAAGGCGTGGTGACTTGGTTTCAAGTTTAAGGAATGTTTCAGATAGCTGGACCTGTATGGATGGGTATGTTTGTATAGTTAAGTAGGTCTAGTCTACTCTAGAATATTGGGTTTAGTATGTAACTATGTATATGAGAGCGTTTTTATTAGATTCTAGTAAGTTAGGAGGCTTTCCTTTGTGTTGAAATGTTTTTAGTTGCGGTAGATTCGTTTGTGGGATTAAGGAAAACGCTATAAAGTTCTAGCACTTTCTAGATTGTGATCATTCATGAATATTATATATTCACGGTTTGATAACAGATTTTCTTAAGAAATGCAACTCCTACCGCTAGTCAGTATATGTAATCAGTATTTAAACTATTTATGATAATGATTACTCGTCCGATACGAGTAATCATTATCATAGCAGATTCTTTATTGAAGTTATTTATAGAGAGTTTTTTTGTAAAAAGGTTTAAGAATACAAAAAATTGTGAGCCGTCACGGGACGCCTGGCAGATGTGAAACATCGAAATTATTTTGTACAATGTAATATGCATAAAAGAACAGATTACGACAGGAACTAATATGGCATAGTGAAAAAAATACACATAGGTAAGACTGAATATATTTTTTATAAGATAATGGTTGTTTATTTTCAGAGGAGACAATTGACGACCACAGTGTGTAACTACTTTATCATCACTACACATGACTTAGCATTTTAATAATGCCTTTTATCATCACCTTTTGAGAGCTAATTCTACAAATTTTTAATTTGCATCTCAGTCGTTATCTGTCAAAAAAGCTAATCAATTTCCATACATTTTTGACAGATTACGACTGACATACAAATGCAAACGTTGCTTCAAAATGAGTAAAATTGGCATTCTAATCTTATCTATTCACTAAGTAGGTCTACCTATCCCTTAACCCAAACCCAAACCCAAACAGTAACTTAAAATTAGCATATCCTCCTCTACATCCCAAAAATATTTTACAGCCTCATCCACCGCTTCTCCCTAAGCGCTATATAGCGATATAAAACCATAATGACGTATAAACGACAAGGCAAGGCGCATCTTGACCCCCCACTGGGGGGCTAAGAG
>NDFZ01005486.1:848731-879296 GCA_002192655.3 Mamestra configurata
GGGGGGGGGGGGGGGGTAGGGGGTCCTTACTAACCTCGCCTTTGTTCACTTCCCTGAAAAAGTATTGAAGCTCAACCTTTTCAGGTCAGGCCTTTTTGTGAAAGCGATTTTTTTATGAAAGAAGTTACTCGTATTGTGCGGTAAGGTAGAGATCGGGAAATGTGAGCTTGTCAGATGTTTGTCCTTGTGTTGATATTTTATATCATTAGGTTATTAGGATTCTGTTTTAGAGAATTACTAGCACTTCGCCCGCGACTTCGTACGAGCATATCCGTTTTTTTTCCGTTCCCGTAGGAATTGCCCGTATAGCCTTCCTCATGAAAGTGGCTATCATACACAAAAAGAATTTTCCTAATCCGACTGGTAGTTCCAGAGATTAGCGCGTTCAAACAAACAAACTTTTCAGCTTTATTATCTATACATCTATACATATAATAAAAATGTAACGGATCGCTGTCTGTACATGGAAGATATATGAGAAAAAATATGATTGGGACCTTTATAAACGCAAATAGCACCCAAAACAATGATTGTTAGAATATTTGTCTCTTTGTCTGTGCGTTTGTGCACGCTAAACTCAGAAATGGCTTATCCGATTTAGATGTGGTTATCACTAATACTTTGTGGTAAGCTTCACTTAACACTTAGTGTTTGTTTCATGTCAATCGGTTCATTAATAAAGTTATGCCAATTTAAAGAATCATGTCGAACATTTGTTAAACTATCTATATCAATCTATTCTTTCTCTGTTCATTAAGTAGCATTGACTGAAACTTATAACTAAACTTCATAATCTTAAAATAAAAATGTCTGCCCCAAGTTACTATTCCAGGCAAAAGCTAGTATTAGTATATATATGTACAGTAATGTACACTCAAAACAATTATAAGAGGAAATTTTAGATATATGTATTTATGTTCATAGAGGAGATACTGTTTAATTCAAAAGAAACAGAATCTTGTTCTATCACATGTAAAATTTATTCAGTTAATTTTTATTATTCTTATTAGGAATCAAGTCACAGTACCAAGACTTGAGCCATTATACTAGTATGTTGTGTTTTTGCTTGATCTGCTTCGAAGCTTAACTCGGGTAGGAAGAGCGGGGCTAAACGTGCCGCGGGCAAGATGTTCCGATGTAATTTAACAATGTACCGGACGTTACTGGCCAAACTAAGATAATTGCCATCGGTGCGCTGCAGCGTTCTGTTTTATGACAAATTTACTTGATATGTTTATCTCTTTTTTCCATAAAGCCTATTTCAATCGGAACAACTTGCCCACGTCACGTTTAGCCCCGCTCTACCCTACCAGTCTTTGGCCAGATTCATGTAAAAAAAAAAATAGAATAATTTACTTAGTAGGTAGGTACGTGAAAAATCTTTTCAATATTCAAAATTTAATTTACCACAACTGACGAGCCGCTAAGTAACTCCAACGACCATAATCAAGAAGTCCCAAAAAATTCAAATTTATCCCTCTTTACGGCAAGCACTTACAGTGTTATTAAGTAACATCCCAATTCAATGCGCCAATATTGTGTACTTAACCCTCCACTGCGAACGCTCACAACCATTCATTTATTTTCGCTCCGGGCCCATTCAACCACCTACACTTAATTTGTATATTTTTTACATTATGTAAGCAAGCTTCTTTTTGATAAAAGGATCCATTCACCGGCGATACATTTATTAAAATATATACGTGTTGGATCTTGAATACTGTCTGAGTGGGTCGTTTGTACACAGGTCTCAATTAGAGTGCCCTGTGCTGCGTCAAAAGAGCCCTTTCAGAGCTTTTCGAATAGAGCTTTTTGTGTATGGTATGTCTCGGAGGTTGTAACTTGTGTCTACTTTCAGAGTTTTGTGCTTAAAAATACATGATGTGTCTATTTTCAGTAGACTCCTATTTTGTACTGAAAAGGTGCGTGTAAAGAAATGGCTTGCTTTATTTGGTCATCATTGTACTTGAAGATTAAAATTAAATTATTATATTATTATTATTAAAGCTAGCTCAAATTGACAAGTTAAATTCGGTTATTATATTAAATTCCTTTTTTTTATTTAGCTCGTTGGTGAACAAGTCCAACGTTAAAGCTACCGTGGATATATTTTAATTATGTGTCGAATAAGTTCTGTGTAAAATGTCTGCCACAGTAATATCGCTTTGTCGCGCTATGTCTGTGAGAGCTGTAAAACAAAAGCTTTCAACGGGGCGTTCATAATTCAAGCAACGTCAAGTACGGTACCTATGTTTTATTAAGCTTAGCAACGAGTACCTAGGTACGAACCACAGCTACGTACCTTGTTACTATTTTCAGTTCTAACCAGCCGAACTTTCATTTTCAATTTACCGTGGAAATGAAGTACCTACTTACTGATTTCGGTTACAAGTAAGACATTATGCATGGTCATAAAACGTGGTCGTATGGCCCATGATAGCTACACACTGGTCGCAATTGGCCCTTCTCAGAAGACATCGTGACCTGATAGCTTCGGGCACGCGCCTATATTAAAATGATTGGGTGTGACAAATGGATAGACACGGTGGAGGAGAAATATCGTTATTTTAGTATATTATGGAAATCAGGTACTAAAAGGTAAAGCAAAAGTGGGTTAGGAAAACTTAGAACCTAAGTATCTACTAAATAATAAATGGATTTAGCCAACCGTCGGAACACTGTCAAAATAGTTTTCTATGTCCGCGAACAAGAGAAATTAAATATGACAGATTCGATATCGATATTCACAGTAACTTGGCACTGCGAAGGATAAAACTAATACTTAATATGTCATGCAGTTATTTAAAATAATATATAATTTTTTAAAGAACACCGGTCACGCATGACAAAACCATGTAAAAAATAAAACAAATTTCCTAAACGAAAGACTTAGACAAAGATACAGATCGATAGCAGAACATCCTCTTAACATCGCTCGCTAATTGGCTAAGAAAAATTAATTCTCCGAAAGGGTTCCCTGTCCCAACGACGCCCAAAGGACCACCATTAAAGTTCAGTACGAAAGAGTGAGCGCACACTCAAATAATTGAACATTGTATACAAAAATATGTAAATGAGTTTTCGCTCCGTGAAAATTAACTTTTTCATTATGAATTATGTCCTTGATGTTGTCTTCGAGACGTCTTTTGGGGGTTTTTCGAGATTTTACAGCTTTCTACGTGAAGGGTTAGGGGTAATTTGAGCGCGAGGGTCGAAAAAACCCCCGCAGTTTAGGAAGGGTTAAGTGTTTTCGAGTTCTAAATAAATATTGAGTTTCCTTGAATAAAGTTTTGTCGTAAAGGTGATTTAGAAACAAATGAAGTGTTGTTTGTTTTTGTTAAGGTTTCTTGGTAGCTTAATTTGAAGAAAGACATTTGGATACACGAAATGAAGGCTATAGTGAAATCTGGAGTTTAAATTACGTTTTGTAGATATCATTACTACTAATCAGTTAAATCTTCAAGGGCCTTATATAGTTTTGAGCAAATGATTATGCCTGTGTCGTGAGTTCGATCATGGGTGTAAATGTTGATGGTTATAAGGTAAAGAAAAACTAAAGAAAGCGTCGACGGATTCTTTGAAATACGATATTACTAGAAAGAAGGCTGATATGTCGGTAAATAGAGAGATGTAACGAAGGAGACGTTATGCGTCGACCAGAGTGCCAATTGCAAAATGTATGGAAAATTAGGCTTTTTGACGGATTGGGACTGATATGCCAATGCGAACGTTGCTTAAAAATTAGTAAAATTGGCAGTCTGTAATCATTTGATACACCTAAATTGGACCAATGTTGTTCTGTTACTCAATTAATTAGATATCTGAGTACCTAAGACACTCTGATATTAAATCAGCCTTAACATCATTATTTTTTTGCCCTTAACCTAATTCATTTGGGGTCGGTGCGACATACCTACTGTTTTTTTTCCCTCAATTTTCGGTTAGTCGTTAGTCTATTCAATTTGCTTTTACAATGCGTACCTATGAATAAATTACTTGTAACGACATCTTCAGCCTCAAAATAAACCTCAATTAGTTTTACCGTTCACCTATCTTAATTGGCTTCACGTTCTCACGCTGACTCAGCTCATAATTATTTGAGTGCGCACAATAACACAGTGCCTGCAAATTACAATACTTGTGCAGCACAGGTTCACTTAACGTCTCAATCGTCCGCGTGGGTGTTTTACGGATTACTGACAATGACTGTTCTATAATGGACGCAAATGTTACAAGACAAGTCAGCTGTACGCGGGTGAAGGAGGAAACAGATTTTTTGGGGAAAGACTTTCCTACTACTTTCCTTTTCTAGTGATTACATTTACACATTACATTTCCTCCTACAATACTTGTACTAGTGTACTCCAACACTTGTGTACCTAGTTGTGTTGGAGGAGGAAATGAAAATGTCTAATAAATAATGTTCAAATGGGGTTGAGTATATCACCCATTATTCAGCATCCTCTTTTGAGCTGAATAGCTGGACATTGACTTAACCGTTTCTTTTTTTTTAAGGATGGTAAAGCATCAAATGTCTTTTTCGTCTCTGGGTGGAGCGGAAGGGCGTGTCAGACTCTTACTGACTAAAACTCATCCGTTTTCCTTCTAAAGCCCTTTGCGTTCCAGGGCCACTGTGACTCTTTCGAACAAATTCCGCAACCCTGGCGGGATTGACTTCCCCCTAGGGTCCCGTCACATCGATCGGGCCTGTCCTTCTCGGACCACCTAGTGGGGGACCTATCATACACTACCGCATCTCGTACGCATTACTGCTATAGAACCTATTAGCCACACTGGCCATTCGTTCTGGTTACAATGTATCCAGCGCCCAGTCCAATGTCGCTCTTATATTTGACATTTCTTCGGACTATATCGGTTTCCTTGGTCCTTTTGTGGATCTCGATCCTCGATTACGCTGAAAATGAAAATTTGTGGCTTTTTAGGGTTCCGTACCTCAAAAGGCAAAAAAAGGAAACCATATAAGATCACTCTCTCGTCCGTTTGTTTATAGAGTAGACACTGCTGCTATTTTCACACCACAGCTACAACATTTATTAGTAGCTTATAACCTTCTCCTGGACCATCTATCTCAGTACCAATATTCATCAAAATCAGTTCCACGATTTAGGTATAAACGTAACAAACTCAATTTCGCATTTACAATATTAGTTAGGATAGTAAGTAATCTTCTTTAGGAATTAAAATTTGAGTCCATTGTAGATGCACTTTTGCATAAATGGCCAATAATTGTAGATCAGCGACAGAAGATCGACAGACGATAGCTCGCAAATAGTATCGTTCATTCAATACGTTCAACATGGCGGCGACTGAATGAATGAATGGATGATTGAGTTGTTAGCACTCGCAGATTGTTCGTTTGTTTATTTATAGTTATTTGTATTGTGTGTTGAAGTTGATGTGAAATTAACTTTTAAATGGTTTCAGATTAAGAAATCTTGTATTTATAACATGAATAAAATAGTAGGACCGGGCTTGTAAAAGGTATTCAGGGGAAGCACTGTCGTTATTTTTCTTTACGTGTCGATGATATAACTAAACTAATAAATAGTTCATACTATTTGTTCGGCTTTCGAGTTGATTTTCATTCTCAAGAAAATAACGGATATATAAATGAAATTGCGAAGTATCATTAGGGCTCCACTTAATTCTGAGCATAGCCCTCTCTTTACTGGAGCCACAATGACTGTGGTCGGCCTATTTTGCTGTTAATTTATTAGGTACATACCTACATAAGGAAAAACCTAAAACAGTAGATATTTTTGAGTCTTTTGTCTGCATCAGAAGACCCTGTTTATCTCGTAAATTGTAAAACAAGACCAATCCTTTTACTTTCAAAGTTCATTAAACTCTAGCTTAAGCCATGAAAAGTGACTATTACCTATATAGTTTTGGTTAGTAGGGCAAAGTGTACTTACTTAGTTGCGAAACTCATAACAGCTTCGACTAACGTGTTAGTTTTAGTTCAGAACGCAGCGTGGGGCACTTTCCAACCCCGACGTGAAAATGTAGGTATCGGAACACACGCTTCAATTGTAATCCGACAATAACAACGAAATATGAAGAGATTTGGACGTGTTATTTGTAGAATCATAATTAATAACATTTAAATGGATTATTTTTTCAGTACATATTCATTACTAGTAGTTAATCATCCCAAGGGAACATATTCCCGGGATAAAAAGTATCCTATGTGCTATTCCAGACTATAATCTACCACTGTGCCAAATTTCATCAAAATCCATTTAGTAGTTTTTGCGTGAAAGAGTAACAAACATCCATCCATCCATCCATCCTTACGTAGTAGTAGGATTCAGTAGCTCACTAACAGTGTAAGTGAACAACTTATGGCCCGAGTTTATCGGCTGTAATTTTAACAACTGACCTTTCTGACCAATTGCCCATTTTTAGGTTCCGAACCTCTATGTGGGAAAACGGAACCCTTATATAGGTTCACTCGGTTGTCTGTCTGTCCATCTGCCACAGCATTTTCTCCGAATCTACTTGCCCGATTCAGTTTAAATTTGGTATACATGTAACCTTCTGTGACCCAAACACGGGCGCGTAATGAAAATAAATAATTTGAAAATGGGTTCACTTTTTGGGGGGGAAATTATAGAGGGTTTGCAAGACAGAGTGTAAAGTACCGCAAGCTTCCATTGAAGAAGGAGGATCCTCCGACCAGACGGTTGTTGTGTGTGGTGGGCAACTGCCTGATGGTTGATATTTGGACTGTTGTATAATATGTTTAAATCGCACGAAAAACTTTTCTTTTTGTGGTCGTACAAATTTCGCCTCGTTAGTTTTTCTTGTGGCGGCATCGATGCCGCTACAAAATGAAAATTCCAACTGTATTGTGTGGATATATTAAATCAAAGGGCTCAGCAAACAGTCTCAAAACTAGTCTAAAAAAACAGTTTCGAAGTTCTAAAGGAAAGTTGACAATACTCGCCTAAAATAAAAATAAAAATCAGATAATAAGTAACCTATCGATTACAGGAAAACCTATATGAATTCTATGATTTTAAAGTAACACATTAAAAAAATATTGTTCGTTTAGAACCTTTTACACGCGAGTCTCGCACTTATTCGGTTTTGTAAAAGTCATGACTCGAATTCCCACATTGAATATTCGAAATTGCGAAATACAGCTCCCAAATTTAAAATATTTCAACCCTTCGCAGCTCCGTCCCCCGTCAATATGGTAGTTGGTTCAGTATTATGCTCGCTCACCGGAAATAATTACAAACATGTAGTTGCGGGTTAAAAGGCGCTTGTTCACAACTTTGCGTCAACCACTACTGTGGCAGTGCGCTCTAATGGAGGAACCGGGTTTGTGTAGCTGAAGTTGTTTAGGCAGGTATAGTAGGCGCCAGATAAATGTGGAATAAAGTATATTGACCTTTCCCTAATAACTGTTCATAGGTACCTGAACAATTAAATATGAATCGTTTTTCATTATTAGACAATGTTAAGGATCACGAGAGATGATGATTCGGGACAGCTTTGTGTCATTAATTCCGTTTTTCAAATTAAAAATGTCAATAATTGTAGGTGGGTCAATGACCGTTATTCCACGATTATCTGGCGCCTACTATAGTACCTTACAGTACTAATGTACAGGTTAAATCAAGGATAAATGAAAAACTCCTCATATATTGAGCAAGCTTTTTGTTGAGACATTTGTTTATTTATACTATTCTATACTAATAATAAAGCTGAAGAGTTTTTTTGTTTGTTTGTTTGAACACGCTAATCTCTGGAACTACCAGTCGGATTTGGAAAATTCTTTTTGTATATGATAGCCACATTCATGAGGAAGGTTATAGGGATATGCGCTTACGAAGTCGCGGGTGAAAGCTAGTAAGATATAATCAAGGCAGTTACCTAGTTAATATTGATTATTTACTTATATGGTGTACGTAATAAAGAGTATTCTAGTCTATTCTATTGAATTTCCATGACTGCTCAAAGTATTCGATAAAACAAACTTGCCAATCGACCATATCAAGAACCAAACGATATAAAGAATACGTAGTGTTTTTCTATACAGGAACGGGTAATTCCTAAGGGAACGGGAAAAAAACGGGATATGCGCGTGCGAAGTCGCGGAAAATGCTAGTTTATTATCTATATAACCTATGTACTTGGAGGCAGCACAGTACCAGCGTTATAAAAACAAATGTACAATGGGGGATTTTATCGCACAGGCCAATCTCCTATCTACAGACAACCTACGGACTGAGCGGAAACCTGATCATTATTCTGGTCCGCGTACTGTTGGCAAGTCGTCATAATCTTCGTTATCACTATTGAGTCTAGGATTAGTTACTTAAGCTCATCATCATCATATCAGCCGAAAGACGTCCACTGCTGGACATAGATCTCGCCCAAGTGTCACCACAAGGACCGGTCCTGTGCGTCTCACATCCATCGGCTACCCGCGACCCTCATCAGGTCATCGGTCCACGTTGTGGGAGGCCTTCCAATGCTGCGTCTTTGCGGTCGCCACTCCACCTCCTACTTAGCTATTATTTTTAAAATAATTGACAACCAACCTTCTTCTAAGATTGTCGCCCCGAGTGGCCCAGAATTAGGCTACCAATCCGGCGTCTTCAATGACATCCGTCAGTTCTTTTTACGAACAGGCGGTAGCACTCACATGACACTATACAACAGGAAACAGAATAAACGCAATACCTCTTAAGGGGTCATTGCACTCATCATTATGAACAACTTTTACTGTGGGATCAACACCGAAAACGCGAAAAAAAATCGACTCCAATATCTGTGCGCATAACTCGACAAAATGTACTGAACAGCTGTTTTTTTTTCGCGATTTCGGGGTTGGTCCCATAGTAAAAGTTGTTCATAATTAAGTATTAGTACAATGACCCCTTAAGAGGTATTGCGTTTATTCTGTAACACGTTCTAAAATAGACTGGTTTTTGCCCGCGACTTCATACGCGCATATCCCGTTTTTTTCCCATTCCCGTAGGTATTTCGGAAAATCCTCTCTTAGTGCTCCCCAACGGTCTGCAGGGAAGCTATTTGCCAAATTTCAGCTTTATACGACCAGTAGTTTCGACTGTGCGTTGTCTGTCAGTCACTTAGTCACTCAATCACTCAGTCACTCAGTAACGGAAGAGTTTTATAAATATTGATTGATGATATTATATAGATAACTAGCGGTCTCGAAAGACGTTTTCCTGTCCGAACGTTTGCTCTGTGTATGACGAATCATTATAAAAATCAATTACAGCGCCACCTACCGGATCCAATTTTTGTGAATCTAAACCATTCTCGAATACCCTTGAACACACAAAAAATTCATCAACATCGGTCCAGCCGTTTAGGAGTTCAGTGACATACACACGTACACAAGAAATATATATATATAAGTAATCTATGAATTAAAATGTAATCTACGAGTACAAATCTACCAAACAAGGTTTTATTGATTTGATTTGAACTTCACTACAAGTTAATCAAGTTCAGCAACTGTATAATCTTTTCCTAGAAGCTGTTGTATTACACAATACTACTATAGTATTCCAGTGAACTCGACACTAGTTAAGGTTGCGTACTTAGTGAACTTCCAGCTTAAAGTCAGGGGTATCTGAATAAGACATGTCGTTCATTCATTCATTCCCAGTGGACAGTAGTTTTAATGGTTTTACCGAGTTTTCTTGTTTGGTATTTATGCTATTGATGCTCTTGTTTTAGTTAAAAATGCATTGATGGGGTAACTTTGTTGAATTGTGTGTTGTCAGGTTGTGACTTTGAAATGTAGATTGTGGTGTAGGTTTGTTAATATTTTAAATGCTGTACAAGAGTAGTTCACATTTTTTAAAAGTTGGGCGAGCGTTAGTTCGATTGCAGTGTACTTAGTGTTTTTTTGCATCGAATTATTGCCAATCAGTACGATATAAGATTCTTGCTTTTCCACTTCTAAATGATCTACAGACAGTCATCAGATAACTTATCGATACTTTGTTATTTGAAGTTGAATTATTCATGCCTTATTTTTTCATTTAAAATAATAATAGACAGATTTATCGACCTCTACTAAAAAAATAATAGCCATGATCGAAAACTTTAGTAAAATGATTTTGGATATCAAGAGTTCACTCTTCATTTAAATAGTCACCTCCAACATTGCCCATCACCGACCACTGTGTACACAGCCACGCAAACCTCTAAACAACTAAACTATAATGAGTATTTGTCGCTCGGCCATTAGCCACTCATTTCTTCCCGGTCCCCATGGGACCATGGGAACATCTCACATGGTTTATTCAGAACGCCAGGGTCCCCTCTGCCAGTCTTTACTGCTAATTTACTAGTACGTCGTTAAGAAGTGTTGTTTATTATGTGTTTTATGGTGGACGAGGAGAGGCTCTTAATTTTGTCCTAAGGAAATGTGTTGGTGGTTGAAAATGGCAGAAGAAACGAAAACGTGTGTTAGTTGCCGTGATAGGTAGGATTGAAGGTACAATAAATTCCGTGCATCGCGGCCGAACGCAGCCGCGCGTGATAGATCACATACGGCAAAAGTCAGAGTATGAGAATGTATGGCACCGTTTCCGAGGTCTGCGACAGACGCATGCGGCGGACTTCGGAAGCGGTACCATACATTTCCATACTCTATCTATTGTCGCATCAGTCGCATGCGATAAATCGCGCGCGGCTGCGTTAACGCGTCGATCATTTCTTTTCAGAAACTGTCGCTCAGTAGTCAGTACCAGTATTTTACATGAAGCGACTGCCAATCTGAACTTCACAACCCAGTAGCTATGTAACACAATACCCGGTGGCAAGACTGGTATCGGATTTATTGGCTTCTGACTATGCGTAACGAGTAACACAAATCTATTTTATTGAAAACTTCCCGGATGCCAATAATAATAGATCTTTGACTGTCAGTCAGCTTTGATGGTCCAACGGTGCTTTTCGGTGCGGAGTCTCGGTACCGTATGTAATTGATGACCACCCATCCACACACTGACCTTGGCCAGCGTTGCTTAACTTCGAAGATAGACCAGTGCGACTGTTGTTATTACGTAGCGACGAGCTCTTTTAATAAACATTACATCTATCTATATCAATATATCTCCACGATAACCATTAACCAGTCTAAATGATATTTATGTTTACTCAAACCTTGTCAAAGGATTGGAAGGGTCAATGTTTGCATCCGCGTGATCATGGGCTCGCCTCGAGCGCAGCCAATCAGAATCAATCGTTGATATATACCATTATTATTTTAATTGCGAGTTAGAAATTGGTGCTGAAACAGTGATGGTAAATTCTAGAAAAAGTTTTTTGCTAGAAGGACAAAAGTTGAAGGTGCTATTTCCTTGTTTCATAAGGAAAATGGAATCAATAAAAAAAATGACAAATAGATACAACTTTCGCTTTTGAACTGAAGTTGTCGAACTGGTAACTCCGGCAATACCTGTTTGATGATAGAGAAGATAAAGAAATTAAAATAGTTTATTCGAAAGAAGAGAATGGGCAGCAGCATTCTCTGTGGTTCTGTGCATTGCAACAGCTACACTGCGATGGCCAACCCGCCTGCCAAGTGTGGCAAACCCCCAATCCCCTTGGGGGAGGCCTATGTCCAGCAGTGTAGCTGCGTATTTTTCTTTCGCGCCCATGTAAAACCGACGAGGAGGACGACTACGAGTGCAGATTTCAATTTTCTTTATGGTCCCGTGTTACTTTTATTTCAATATATTTAGAACATTAGTCAGAAACAGCACATAAAATGTCTGTCTAAGTACATGAAAAAATTTGGCTGGACAAAAACGTATATGGAGATGCTGAACGAAATTATTATGAATCACTATCAAAGGTCCAAGCTACTCCGCTTTCAGTACCTCGTACTTCTCTGGCCAGTGAAGTTGCTAAGGCTAGACAACATATCAAAGATTCTTTAGAATGTATAGACAGTGTTACTACCTTGGCAGGAGTTCCTAATACAGAACTCACTAACAAAGTCAACACACTAGAGAAAGAAAATCGTGATTTGAAAACAGCTGTAAATGACTTGCGTAAATTGGTCATTAGCCTTCAAGCCCGATTCGACTCTCTCGAATCCAAGATTGAACCTTCCAAAGCTCCAGCACCCAAGGCACCAGCTGCTAAAGCTCAAGATGACGATGATGATGATGATGGTGTTGATCTTTTTGGATCTGATGATGAAGAAGAAAGTGCAGAAGCTGCTAGAATAAGAGAAGAGCGCCTAGCAGCATATAATGCCAAGAAAGCCAAAAAGCCAGTTCTCATAGCAAAATCTAACATCATTTTGGATGTCAAACCATGGGATGATGAAACAGACATGGCAGCTTTGGAAAAGGCAGTATGTTCAGAGCCGATACCGACCATTGCTATAAAAATCATAACTTCGCCGCGCTAAACTATAACTGTACTTTCACTTGTTTTCGTGCATCTATCATCTAAGCCAGGGGTTCCCAGACTATTTTAATCCGTGGCGCACTTACACCGTTCTGTTTTTGTTTCCGTTATGTCCCGGCGCCCTAGCTTGCCAAAATAGATTACAATTATACTAGGCACAACATTTAAAACCACCACAGTATGATGTTGAGTATTTTCAAACATACACAAAAAGAAATAAAATACTAAGCAGCGAGCGGGTTTTGAACTGTTTATTATATTTTGTTCCCGCGAATTTCTAAGTCTACTTCCCGAAGAGGAGCGTCTTGCGGCGCCTTTCTTTACTTTCTACGGCGCACCAGGGCGCCGCGGCGCACACTTTGGGAACCTCTGATCTAAGCTATATTTCTACCACTCCTTACTCTTCTTAGTGGAACTCTTGTGTGTGAACCTGTGTCTGTGCAATAAACTTTCTTTCTTCTTCTTGTGTACTTCGGACTTTCCGTTATTTCTTCATCCTACCTACATATCACACACGTCAGCCGTCTACATTGGTATATATACGATATAATGATGATGATTCGAAAGAAAAATACTTAATAAGAATGTACGGTAGGTACCTACCAGTTACGTAATTACGAAAGTAGATTGGATTTTTGACCTACAATGTCTAAAACTGAACATCTCACGCAATAAATAAAAAGCAGTCACATTTAGCAAACGCCAAAGTGGTTCTACTGTTACCAAAAAATACATATTTAAAAGTACTTATCTAAGAAGAAAATTGCCTCCATATTTTCCTGTGTTGTCACACACTGGATACGCCATGACACCTTGACACCAATGATGTATGTCGCGAATTATAATGAACAGGAAAATCTACGTGAAAATGTATAGGGTTGCACGAAAAGTGGTGTAACTTTTTTGTAAGGTCATTTTTCCGGAAAAGTTTGGGAGTATTGAACATGAAAATGGTTGCAGGTAACGATGTTGGAAATAAGAAAGTTAGAATAAAGCTGAAACAATTATGCATCATCGTCAGGTTAACTACATACTGTGTTAATTTTAGTGAATGAACGTGAGGTTTTAGTTAAAAATTGTCTATTGACTGCAGAAGAAAAACGGAATGTTATGTTTTCTAGATTTATACGTATACATGTGAGTTTCTTTATATCAATTAAAAACATTATCAATCTATATCAAAACACACGTATAAATACTAAGCTTCACGACAAAATGTAGTCTCAAGAACAAAAAACGATTTTCCGAGCTACAATCCTTTACCAACCCTCCGCCAAAAATATTCACAAATTCAGATATGCGTGGCATAAGTAACTGCCCCCCAGAGTGGCATATACCTCGCATGCATAATACTGCCTCTGCTTGCCCACCAGACCGAAGCGTGAAAATATTCCGCTTCTTACCTCAGCCAAATCGTTCGTGAATTTGTTTCTAACATATAAATTATATGACTCCGTGCGATGTGTTATGAATATTGTATGAGAGGCAAATTGATATTATGCCTCGTATGTTACACATTGGCTTTTATGCTCTTTTTTCGCCCAAAATTGGTTTTTTATGCCCCCAATATGAATTGTGACCGAAATGTGTAAATTGGAGGCGTAATGAGTTTGAGTCTGGTATTAAGGTTTGGTGTGGTTTCTCGTGTGTGAGGATAATTTAAGTATATTAGAGGGTATCAAGGGCGATTTTTCAGCGCTTGCCATGGCGTAATAAGGCATAATCAGAATTTCAGCGTTTCGGTAACTATCTATAGGACTGGATATCACTAGAAACACGAAGACGTTGTGAATCTCTATGAGTAATGTAACTTTTACAGCACACACTACAAGAATTGTACAAGCATTGTTTTTTACGCGACTGAGCTTAATCACACTGAGTATAAAGTATATGTTTACCAAATCTAATTCTGTGTTTAAATTGGATAAAAACTACTTCTACACCGACCTATGTCTCAGCATTTCCAAATACAAAATAGAGCGGTACCATCCCATGAGAGCATCCGCTAATTCGGCTCTGCGCCGGCCGAATGCCGAGGCCGAACATAAATAAAGGCCGAATCGCCACAGTGACCACAAAACCGATAGTTTAAGAATATTCCCGCGTATAAATTAAACAGCACTCGCTGCCGCGCAGATTTCCCTAATGGTTGAATGTGGTGTACTAGGGAGAGGTGGTCTTGATACTTTATAGTTAGTTCTAGTGATTGCCAATAAGCGAACCCTATAATATAGTTCTTACTAGTCTAATAATATATATGTTAGCTTATAGTATACAGTCCCACTGTAGGACAAAGGGGTCCCGCTCCCTCTTAAAGAACTACCGAATCTGTCCCATTAATCGCCAGACGAAATCGCAGTGCAAAATTGGAATCTGCTCGACTCTTACTGAAATCATTGGCCCGCACTATAAAATAGAGAAATTTAAGGAGAAAGAGAGAATTTTTTACCAAACATACTTTTAACGATAATACAGATTATATAAAATAACAACTTTGTCTTACTAACTAACCTTAATTAACACAACAACAAAACAATCAATTCGATCATCCTTATCATCATACACTTACATAAGAACATATAAGGTACTACCAAAATATATAAATGCAAAGCAGTTGTTTGAGAGATGAGATGACAGTACATTATACAACGTCAATTTTTATCGTATAGAAGCAGTGTTAGTCAACCTGAATACAACAGAGCCTGATGGTTACCTTTAAATAATCGATAAACCACTTTATCTACAACCCCTTATTTCCAAACCCACAAGTATCAAAATTATACCCCGATGTAACGACACGATACATCCGGGGAGCGGCCAGGCCGGTAAAGACAAGACGCATGGCTGGCAGACAGTGGCCTCACACCGGGAATACACCGCTATAGCTAGCTATCAACTGTGCTACGTGTAGCTAGGTTTCTTTAAAGGTTTATGTATTAATGAGGACAGTTTCTAGTTATATTGCGATGTTTTTTTCCAAGTAAAGTGAAGTATTTAGCGATATGTAAAACTATGTACCTTGTAGCAAGTATCAAGACCACGCAGCCTGGTGTATCAAAACGATACATCCGGGGAGCGGCCGGGCCGGTAAAGACAAGACGCATGGCCGGCAGACAGCGGCCTCACACCGGGGATGTTAGCCATCGGCTGTGCTACGTGTAGCTAGATTTCCTTCAAGGTTTTTGTATTAACGAGGATATTTTCTAATTATATTGCGATGATTTTTCCAAGCAAAGTAAAGTATGTTATGCAAATCAGCATTATTAACACAGTTTTTTTTTTGTTTTGGATATTTATCGATAAGTAAAATTATTGTCCCTTACAGCAAGTATCAAGACTATCCCCCGTTGTAACTACACGAGTCATCCAGGGAGCGGTCGGGCCGGTATAGACAAGACGCATGGCCGGCAGACAGCGGCCTAACACCGGGGATACACTGCTACAGCTAGCTAGGTTTCTTTAAAGGTTTAGATATGTGTTAATATTGCGTTTTTTGCAACGAAGTTGGATAATTTGCTACTTAAATAGAAAATCAGTTTTCTGGCTTCTGAGTACTAGTAACGACTGTCAAAGAACTTCAAATGTCCGCCGGGATCGACAGCTTAACGTGGTTTCAGTGACACGAAGGAGTCATTATCTGCCTAGCTTTTTCCCAACTAACATGGGTCGGCTTCCAGTTTAACCGGTTGCAGTTAAGTACCAGTATTTTAGGAGCAACTGCCTATCGAAGCTCTACAACCCAGTAACTGGGTAACACAATGTCCCTTGGTAAGACTGGTGTTAGATTTTTCTGACTACCTGTAACGATTGTCAAAAATCTTTTAATGACAGCCGGGACCCACGGCTTAACGTGTTGTCTGAGACGTGTTGGCACAGAGGACTGCCGATATGTAAGAAAGGTCACCCATCTACAGAACGACCTCGGCAAGAGTTGCTTATCCTTGAAGATCGATCCGTGCGGCTCCTACCACTTACATAGAACATGTTTACTCAAATTTTACTTTTAGTAGCAGTTCATAAATCTAACGATATTGTGGAAATAACTAGAGAGGTCAGATGGTTTTGAAAAAAACAAATGTTCCGATAAGAATATTATGAAAAGATTACAAGTTTAATTATTTAGGGCCCCTTATCTTTTTAAATCTTGAAAGAGTTAACCTTAACAGTACACAATTTTCCCAAACCAACACGCAAACTATAAAAATTAACGACAACATAAACGTCATAATTTCTAATTAATAAATGCATTTTAATATCCGAAAAAAATATTAAAAAACCAACTAAACCACCCTCTAATAGCCGGGTGGCAACATCTTCCATTTACCAAATTGAGTGAAATATGTATCCCCAAACACCGCGAGAGACATTAAAAAAATGCCTACGAAACTTTTAATATTCTAATAAGACTTTGATTTAATTTCCTTTTATCATTATTTATGTACGGATCCGCAGCGTAAAGGCGATAAGTCTGTTATTATTATTTTTTTCGGCGAAGATTTTTTTCGCTCCCCTCTAGTTTGACCCTTTGGAAACGGAGGGTTGAGTTTGCCACAGAGTAGGAATATTGTCACAGTATCATTCGCAAACTGCAGATTTTCTTTGTTTTCAGTATAACATTATTTTACGCTATGACTTAACTTGTTACGTAAGCGTTACTGAAATTAAATCTTATGATTACCTCGATAAGGTTTATAATCCTTTGAAGTAACATTTGTCAGTTATTCGTGGTGACAAGCATAACAAGGGTTTAAACAACTTGTTGATCGGTTTTGTTGCGACAAGTCCGACTATTGTGAACACGTCACGTAACAATCGCAGTGAATTGGAACTTCCAGTCACAATGCTTTTGTAAGGAAAAAGGGCGCTGCTCCTTTCAGGAAATGCTTAATAAAAAGGTTGAAAGTTACATTTGTATTTTCCTTTCCTTATTAGAAACGGTCTTTTATATCCCAGTTTTAGCTTGGGTTGCTTTGCCTGAGAGACTTTTTATTTGGCTAAAAGAGTATGGACGATGAACTTTGAATTCTTTTAGAAAATAAGTCTGACTTCGAGATGCTTTATCCGTTAATTTAGTTGAAATCTAACTAATTTTATTTCTATTATTTTTGACAGGCACGCGTTTGACAACTATCTCACCTGATGGTAAGCGATGACGTGGTCGACGATGGATCACGCTTGCCTAGAAGTAACATGTTAACTATTAACTTAAAGACCTACACACAAAAAACACCCATAGGTTCACTTTCCCTAGCCAGGGTAGCGGAATTTGTTCGAATGAGTCACCGTGGCCCTGGAACGCAAAGGGCTTTAGAAGGAACACGGATGGGTTTTAGTCAATAAGAGTCTGACACGCCCTTCCGCTCCACCCAGAGCGGAAGAAGTCATTTGATGATTTCCCATCCTTAAAAAAAAACAAAATAAAAAGGTTAACCATCTACCTCGACAGCCTTCAAAGGAAAAGTGAACAGGCATCTTCTGGGCTCGCTCGTTCTATTGAAGACCGTATCCATCGCTTTCTATCAGGTGAGATCGACGACAAGAGTTATTCAACACGAAAAAAAAAGTTTCACGATTTCAGGTTACTAGGCTTACTAAATCATCTGAGATTTTTATCATCGTTAGTCTAAGAGAAATAAACCAAAAAAAAAACAAAGTCATTTCCATTTTTCTATAATCAATTAGCCGTTTTAATTTAAACGTCCCTAGATGCCCTTAATCCGGCTTAGTCACGGTATTACGACGTTTTCGAAGGCATTACGTCATAACGGCTGTGTTTTGAACGCATTAGCAGGCAAGATGGCACGGAAAAATGTTCAGGGGGTCAAGTGATGGGGGAGTAGCGGGTTTATAAGCGGAGCGGGGAGCGTGGTTTTAGGAGAGACTGTTTAGTCGTAGGTGCTGAGTGCGGACGGCGAGCGTTGGGTGGCTCGCCGTTCGATAAGAACCAGCAGTGCGATTCTGTGAACATGTCGAAGGCGAAGTGAACGACAAGTGAGCTGTCAAACTATATAAACAAGATGGAATGACAGCTCACTTCTCGTTCACTCTACCTAAGTGTTCACGGTGAGATGTCGACAGAATTGACCAGCAGGCCCAGGTCGACGGCGCGTTGCGTTTCTTGCGCGCCGCAAAAAGATGTCAGCATAGTAGACGGGGCCCGCTAGGGCATGCCAGGGTTTCGGAATTTGTTCGAAAGAGTCACCGGGGCATTTGGAGGAACAAGGATGGGTTTTAGTAAGTAAAAGTAAATGACTCCTTCCTCCTCTGGGCAGAGTGGAAGGGACCACTCTGCCCAGAGGAGGAAGGAGTCATTAAATAGGGCATCGGAAGCTCATAGGTCCAAGCAAAATTCTAGTTTAGTCAGCTGTCACGCTCCCCTTTTCTAATTTGGACCACTTTCAAATCCGATAGTCAACGAGGGTGATACCCTTAATGTGTTTGCATAATGTTCGTCATTAAAACATTATTTCGAGTCAGTGGATATCACCCTTAAACGACGTATTTTTTGCCTTTTGTTTTTATAGGAAACGAAATAATTTCTGTGATTTTAAGATGAAAAAATATCTTTTGAGGAGAACCTTTACTTTCAGGGCTTATATTGCAGGATGACACTTACAAAGCATCTAAATGCACTGAAGACGTCAAACGAAATAGCGTTATTGTTTAATTACAGTTTCAGTTTGTATCACCATTAACTGATTATTGCTGCGTTACATTTTTAAGTGATACTGAACAACTCATAGCGTTCGTAGCTAAATAATAACAGCTGCGTGGGTCGATCTCCAAGGTTAAGCAACGCTTGCTGTGGTCGGTCCGAGGATTGGTGATTATCTTAACATGTCGAGATTCCTCCGGACCTCGGAAGCCACTCAAACCTTTTGGCCCCGACTGACATTTGTATATCCTTGATAGTCGTTACGGGTAATCATAAGCCAGAAAATCTGACAAAAGTCTTGCCAAGGGGTATCGTGTGACCCAGTTACTGGGTTGTGAAGCCGGCCCTAACACATACATAGGTAGAAAAAGGCTAAGCAGATTGACTACAAAACTCAAAGCACAAATACCGACCTTCTAAATTATATGCAAGAATACTAAAAACTTTCCCGTTTAGCTAAAATCCATTCACATAACATGAAATGATTGAAAACACAAGTCAAAGACTCAAAGTTTCACAAATAAAATGAGTTAACGACTTAGTTAATGAGTGTGTCGAGCCGAAATGAAAAGTCGAAATGTCGCGGGTAAGTGCGACAAAATAAATGATGACAGTGACTTGAGCTTTTGCTAAACGACAGCCTTTTAATGAAGTTGGCGCTTGTTGTGTAGTGCAAGATACGCTTTGTTGCGAAATAAAGCGAAGGTATAATGTTTAAGTTTATGCAAGAAAACTCATTAGAGACCAAAATTAGTTTTCTTACGATTCCTCTTTTGCTTTAATTTTCGTTACGAAAAGTATTGATCGAATAGCTAAGTTAAGTATACAAACTGTTATCTTAGATTTCACTTTAGGAGATTAAGATATTTATCAAGGGATGACACTAAGATGTCTATATCAGAGATTTAATTTTCTGGAAATTATGTGGGCTATATGCTGAAAATGTGGACTTTTATTTGTTTATTTGTAAGGTTCTTTTATAGATAAGTAGTCCTAATTGGTCTCCAGTCCCTAATATAGCAACGGAATTACATGTTACAACGTACTTGAAGAAAGGTTCATATACTTGTTATTAACAGGCCTTCGTGTTGATTTTTCCTCGAAACAGATATTATGTAGAAAACTCGCATAGCTCCTACTGGATCGGTCCCCATTTTCGCGTCTCCAACATTTACGACATACAACCTCTTAAAAGGCACAAGCAGAACCATAAATTTTCACGCCTTCGGCACATCGAAGAGTCATTGTGTGGGGTAGTCATTTGTTGCATTACTGATGAATTATATGCTAAACGCTAGTTTAGTAAGAGGGTTTGAAAATGCTAGAAAATATGGAGAAATGGAGAGGTGTTTTTGCGCACAGAGTTTAAAGTTTGATAGCGACATTGTGAAATGGTTAAAGAGAACACTGAATATGGAATGTCAGTATTGTTCGTCTAGTAGATGGATAGGAAGTCTTTCTATGAAAGGAATGAAAGATAGAAACAGTGAAGGCACATTGCAAACGATATTGCCTTAAAGTCAAGTCGACACATCATTGGTACTTACTACAAATATTATAGCTTTCGCCAATCAGTATCTTGAAATATTAAACCAAACAAAACTTTAGGCTGCTAAAATGTACAGGTGACCAAAAAAATCGATGACCCACGCGTAGCAACATCATTACTTTTTATCTCTCTATCTACGACATGTCTCTTTCTACCCAAACTAACATTAACGCGCCGTGGAAAGCTTTTAAGAAATCTGGTGTTTTGTTCTACGGTAATCCGTTTCTACGCTCATGTTGCATGCCCTGATAGGTATGGCCTAAACACCATTACATCAACCTGAAAAACAGACCTTGCCTTACTCTACACTCCCACAAATCCACAAGGCAAGTGGACACACTTAGCGGATCGCGTGCGCCGGTGCACGGGAGTGCTCGCGGTTATTGCGCAAGCGCCGCACTGCTTCGCTGAACAAGCAGGCCTCGCCTAAATCACTTCCTCTGTGTGTACATACGTCCTCGCCTTGCCGACGATTTGTTCCACTTGGGAAGGATTGGTTTGGTCTGAAATAAATATTGAAAAAAATATTATAGAATTAGCCATTTCATGATGTGGGCAAGTATTTCATGATATGGCCAAACGTGGATTGAAATATCATATTAAACGTTGACGTTTAAACGATATTATCAGTTTTGGCTAGCTATTTCATGAAATGGTCGGCCTCATCATGAAGTGATCTATTCTATGATCTGGCAACGACAGATACGTACATAAATTAGTGATCAATTACATCGGGCAACATTTAAACGTGCACGTTAGGTTGTGACCTTTTTAAATCTGCAGAGCAAGAAATATCTAAAGAGAATGCTTTGAATTTGTTTGTGACAGAAACGTCTATATTTAATAGCTTACGGATGTTTAGTTAAAGAGCTGTAAATTAAGGAAGAATATGCTCCATTGCATCGTTATTTCTATTCCGAACTGTGCAAATCCAAAAATCCCAAGTGGAACCCACCAACAACGCGACGAAATCCGCGATGTATCATTGCTTTTACTTGTAGCATCCGCAGGGGCGTTACACGACTCAACTCCTGCGCCGCACCGAATTACTTAATAAATTACACATACCTCCACCTCTTCCACCTATCGTAATTGCAACTTTAACACCTAACTCACAAAGTCGGTTTCTAATCTGCATTTTTGCCCAGTTTTCAAGTAAGTTGGCGGATTGTCCTGTCATTATATTTGGAGGTCTGATGGCTAAGGATACGATTTCGTTTGGCATCGTTTTTCCACCGATTTCGTAATATCTGCTGATATGCTTGGGTGATACATTATTTCCTTTGGCAGCGGAATTTGTCAGGGCTTCGTACGTGGAAGGTGGGTTGTGTGAATGACGACTAAATGTAGCTAATTATTACTGGTAATTAGATGTTTTGCTTGAAAATTTAATTAAGAGGTTCTGAGTTTGTGCTTGTTCTGTGTTCACGAGCACCTCTATTCATATTTATGGAATATGTAAATGGAGACTAATTTGGACAGCGTTTTAAAAGTGTGCTGGGCATGAATGAAAAATGTTGCATCATCTTGCAACCACAACTTGCAACCATGACCAAAATGATAACCGTTCTATATGCTAGCTGTTTTGTTTTGAGTTCTTTTGTCACAACAAGGTGCACCAATGACCTGGTGAGGGCTGTGGGAGTCCGACGTATCCTAGAGAGCAGGATCAGTCGATTTAGCGTCGTTTGGGGAAGGCCTGGTGATTTGTTATTTCAGACCGTGTTCATTTCAGAACTCTTCGAAGAAGCCCATTTAGGGCAGAAGATGATTTGCTAAATGCTGAAGCAGCATGCAGTATGCTTAATCCCATTACTAGTTGCCGAACTGATATGAAGCCTTGATGCACCACTTCCGTAGGACATTTAATTCTCCTTGAAGAGATCAGGACTTCTGGCCACTTACATACAGCCCTTTGGCCACTCCTACCAATCAATATATCATGCACCAATGATACACCGATTACTCATATTCTTTGTTAGAACAACCAAGTCAAGGATACATCCTCGCGTGCCAGCTCACACGATAACAACGCTCTGATTGTCAAGTGGTACGGATTTCGGCGTGTCGGCCATCTTTAAAAGTCATGTTTCACATTAGAGTTATGAATTTATGAAGCTGTTAGCATAATGCGTGTTTTTAATTGACGTTCGTTGAGATTTTTAAGAGGTTTAAGATAATTTTGTTTTGGGTGCGGTAAGTTAATTACGGACGTAGTACTTTTGGGACCAGCAGAATTTGATTAAGCTATAGATGTCCATCATCATTATCTTGCCCTTATCCCACTTTGTATGGGTTCGATGCAACATGTCTTCTTCTGTACTTTTCTTCTTATTTACTTCTCTATTAGTTGTCATCTCAGTACTGTAGTCACCCACTTGCTGGTCCTATTGGAATTCGTATCTATTGTTGTCTATACCGTACTCATTGTCAAAGTAATTTTTACTCAACTAGTGGTCCCGGCGAACTTCGTACCGCCTTAGAATAAATTTTTGGCGTATTTTGTTTTTGTCATGTATCAGAATGAATGGCGTTGTATTTGTTTTTTTTTCTTTAATTTCCCCAATGTTTTAATAGTTATTCTGCTATTCGGAGCAAAGACAAATCCAACAAACCAAACATTTTCAAAATAGGTCCAGCCATTCTTAAGTTATAAATGGTACTAACCCGACCTTGTTTTATATATATAGATACTTTTTTCAAGACAGTTACCTCATCTACCCATACAACTGACTTCCACACAACTGAAACAAAAATCGAAAGTCATTCATTCAAATTAGGCTTAGTGCCAGCACTTTTTGAACGTCAAAGTTCTACCTAAAGACAATCCGAACGCTGAATAGAGGTACTAAAATTAAGCTATAGGACATCTGACCGAATAAAGCAAGTCACAAGCAGTCAATAGTAATCGGCATGTCAATAGCGAGACGTTATTGGGAAGCACGCAAGAATGTCCTTATGGGTAATGCTAGTCGCCAAAAACGACCGTTTCTAATACACTTACTCTGACTACCATATTTAGAACAACAGGCAAACTAAAATGAAATCAGGACTAATTATTCCATCAATCAGCCCATGTCATCTGCCCAGCCTTTTCCCAATTATATTGGGGTCGGCTTCCAGTCAAACCGGATTCAGCTGAATACCAATATTTTACGTGGATCGGCTGCCGACCAGACCTCCACAACCCATTAACTGAGTAACACTACTGTACTCCTTGGTAAGACTGGTGTCAGATTTTTTGGCTGCTAACTATCCGTAAAGACTGCCAAAGATCTACAAATGACAGACGGGACCAACGGCTTAACGTGCTTTCCGAGGCACGGAGGAGTCTCGGTATGTTAAGATGGTCACCCATCCACAGACCAACCTCGGCAAGCGTTGCTAAACCTTGAAGATCGACCCGTGCGGCTGTTATTATTTAGCCACGAGCTCCTCTCAGTCAATCAGCCCATGTGATGTTCAGATAATAGTGAAACTTAGCCTCGAATCTTCTAAAGTATCAGATCAATCAAAATTAACGTGTTAACCAGTAAAACTATAAACAATAATAAGACTTAGGTACTAGATCAATCTAATAAAACCACAAAGGTACAATAAGGTACAATAAAGTAAGTATGTAGGTATGTAATAAATAATACAAATCAAACGAAGATAAAACCAGAAAATTGCTCGTAACACACAAAAATAAGATACTGTGAATCAATCTAACTAGCCAGTTACATCGGCGGCGGAAACGACAAATAGTTTCAAGTTTTCATGCAGTTCCACCGTTTTCGGAACAACCTTCATAGTTTTCACGAGATTAATATAGGTACACATCGGAGGAAACATCGATTTAATGACAAAAAACACGAAGATGGAAAACAAAATCTGATGTTTGTTATAATTTCCGGTGGCAATGTTCAGCCGGATGCGTGGATGGAACACGCGATCCGTGCCCACCAGCCGTGCGCAATGAAAGTGTTATGTATTGGTATTGCTTACATGTTTGCTGAAGACACTTCCATGCTAGAACTGTTGAAGCAAGGAAATGTTAATTTGTTATGGTGCCGTTGGAGTTGAGGTTCGGGAGGAGACATCTTTCAGATCAAAGTATGGTAATCGTGATGGGTCGATTCTGCTAGCGTTGGATCGTTGAAGATGAGATGCCAAAATGTCAATTCACCTCTGCACAGAAATGAAAAGAATATACTAGAATATAGTAGTATTCCACAAACAAATTGGTTGTCTGTAAAGTCAGTTTACGGACGATAGTCATAACAAAACATTGATGAAATGATCGTAACGTTACAATGAGTCATCCTTTTTCGTGCGTGCAGTCGGCGTTCATCGATTATTAGACGTTGTCACGTCAAAAAAAACAACACAATATACTTCGGCCGGAAACGTGGCCTGAGGTAACCTGCGACAAGCATGCATGCAAGTTTGCAGTACATTGCGGACGACCCAAGTGTAATGAGATCAATCGCTCCATCGTGCCCCGCAATGTAATTCAACTTGCATGAGAATGGAAAAATAATATTTAAATTCAGAATTTGAATGGCGCTGTTAAGACAAAGTTCAAGTTCTATAATTGCAAGGCATACTTTTTTAGGGTATTCATCATTACAAATGGTCACTTAAAAATGAACTTACATAACTTACATAACACTAAAGTCGAAATATGTGTTGATGGATTCAAATTCTATCAGCCGAAAGACGTCCACTGCTGGACATAGGCCTGCTCAAAAGCATGCCAAGCATGGCGATTTTGGCAACCCTCCCCCCCGGTTGCCATAATCGACATGCTAGGCAGGCGGGTTGGCGATCACAGTGTAGCTGTTGCAATGCACAGAGAATGCTGCTGCCCATTCTCTAGTCGCCTCGTACGAGACCTACGGGAAGTGATGGGATGGTGCTATTCTTTTACGTCCATACCATACAGAATTCAAATGATGTATCTCGAATTATAAATTCAAGTAGGTATACCCACCTAGTTGGTGCTAATTTTCATGCACCACCAGTGTCCTTGAAAATGTCTACAGACGTCATCAGAACAAAAGTACATCAGTTACACGTCGACCAAAATAAACAGTACACCGGGCACGTCAATCCACACGCCAAACATAATTGTGCCATTCAAACAGCACCAGCTTTCGAATGAAAACCACTGAAATTTTAACCTTCAAGCTGTTCTGCATGACATACAGTGTAATCGTCTCGAGATTTCAATCCACTCGACCTATGTGCGTCACAGGCCACAAAAAAGTATACAGTATCTCGGCACGTGTCTATAATTTTGTTTGCCAGTTTTGTACAGGGCGATACTTCGTACAGTGTCGTGTGCAAGTGTAGCCAGAAATATTTTTAATCCAAACAAAATACGGCGCTCTTCAAAATAAATATGTCGGTCGGATCGAGTTAGGAGGGTTGTACATTATTCTGGCCGCCCGTGTTATTGGTCTACCTATTTAGTTGGCTGTAGAATTAATTGAGGAAAATAAATATAGATAAGAATATTTTTCAGCGATAGATAGGTACGCTTAAATGGATCCCCGTCTAAATAGATATCTACTGAGATAACCTAATAACAAAAAATAAAAAGCGTATTTATGAAATACGATCAGAGAGTTATGTAAGAATGATACCTACGTAACTACTGAATATTTCTATTTTGTGAATTCAATACTGTTCTTTTTTCGTCGAAGTACAGCAATTCTGTGAAAAACCATTACAGGACTTTTACAGAAGGACAGTATTAAATTTCTAAAATAGGAATATTCTGATATACCACAGCCACTTGTTCAAAAACAATTGACACTGGAGTTAAGATAAATTAGAAAATAAACGCTGCGATGCGAAGCACTTCAACTGTTTAGTTCCGATAAATCATAAGAGATGGCGTTACCTGTACCTTACTATGTTGTTGTAGGTGTAATGTGAATCATTATACAGATTCACTTTTATTTGTTGGTCAAAAACAAATTACAACCTTGTATAATTGTGGCAGTCGCTTAGCATTTTAATAGGAATGTGTCTAATTAGAATTTACTGTTTGATGCGTTTTTTATTATTATTTAGGCGTGTTACAGAAAACTGCGTGTTGAAAATTTTGTATTTTTGTAATTTAGGTGAGTCATCTTTAACGTCCTAAATTAATTAAGTCACGTTCAAAACAAAATATAAATAAGCACATAACTAAAGCAGATTGACAAAAACGAAAATGAAAATTCTAAATAACTTTTTAAAACAAGAACTCTCACGAGGTACATTTTTTTCCAACGACAATAAAACAAAGTGTGAAACCCTCTTAAGACGATATAAAAATCAACGTTGACCAGAGGCGGATCACTTAGGACAAAAAGAGATCTTGTTTATGTTTCGTACCGCGAAACTGAGAGTATAATATGGGTGACTGTACTCAGGTACAAGTGACGAGAGAGCAGCGATTTTGACAGCGGGCGATATTTTGTCATAAGCGGTAGCGATTTGTGCTGCAAAAGTCATTATTGTAAATACTGTTGAAGAGTCAAGGTATAGGCTTCCGTCTAATGAGTGTTGACACTTATTGGTTTGGATGTTGTGTGTGTCTTGTTACAGGTGATAAACCGCTTATATGAAAGCGTTTATTTTTAATCAATATGAATGTGTGGCCGATTTTTCCATGCTACGCTTTGATTGAGTGGCTTTTTTTTTTAGGATGGGAATTCATCAAATGTCTTCTTCCGCTCTGGGTGGAGCGGGAGGGCGTGTTAGACTCTTACTGACTAAAACCCAAACGTGTTCCTTCTAAAGCCTTTGTGCTGTAAATTATACGTGCTCACAGGTGGGTCGTTGATTTAAATAATAACAACACATAACAATCATATGTACAATATACACGTAACAATCATATGATCAATCAAAATTGTGAATTGGAATAGCTCAGCCTAATATCACGAACTGTCAAAAAGTGGAAACTAAACTGAAGTCTTATTAGTACATTTATTTATTTATTTATCAACCTACATCTACCATTACAGAAAAAACCAATGCGGTAAATGCGCCTTAATTAATACATATTTGCATTACCTAGCTTTCTTATAAGTTTGTAACATTAGATTCTTATGCCTAGGGGTTATGACCCCTAGGCAATTTGCCTTAATAATAATAGTAAAAAAACTTCTTAAATAAACTTCGCATTTCTGACTGTACTCGATAGTTGAAAAGTGCTTGGAAGTAGGTAGTCTTCCAAAATATAAATCAAAATTAATATTCAATATTTCTCAAGCCTTGCACCACACAATAAAAGAGCTCTGTTTACGCGTGAACCTCAAAACGATACTCGATTGTAACTGTTTCCGAGATGGAGAATAATCGGGCAAGCGCGATACGACATCGAACAGACGAACGAACACATCTGACGGTTATCTGTTGGAATGAGAGGGATTGGACCGATTCCGGCTTCGATTGGAGGAATGTTAGTTTATTTTAAAAGAATATTTTGTATTAGAAATTGAGAGGACAGTGCTGGGGGGCTGCTCTTTAAGCCCGAAGTCCGTAGTTTCGGGCTTAGTTGCGGGCCTATTCTAGTCCGTATCACCTAATCACTAAGAATTAATGACAACAAGTTTTGACAGTTACTGTCAAATCGTGTTACGGAGTAGAATACGCCCAGCAGGAAGCCCGAAACTACGGACTTCGGGTTTAGAGAGTAGCCCCCCTGAATCAAGTCGTGGCTGTGAAAATTTTGGTTTAAATTGTATCTAATTGATGAAGCTGGCTGAACTTAATTACTTTTAAAAAAAAATACCTATTAAGAGTGTGGCCAATTCTTATTCTAGTTAGAATTGTAAATTAGTTGGGTACCAATTAGATTTTCAATGAGAACAGTTGATCGGTTCAGTTCATCAAACAAAAAAATCCTGCCAAAAATCTGTTTGTGAATGGGAGGTAGGTAAGGTAACTTTTAATTTTCCTTACATCAACACTATTAAAATCATAATACACTACCGAAAACCGTTGCCTAACCGGTTTGATGATCAAACTCAAAACAATATCTACGTTTGATTTGTTCAAAACCTCCTTGAACATCAAACACAAAAAAACTTAAGAAAATCCGTTATTTTATAACAACCGCCATGTTTTGTTTTGTTCCAAAACGCTTTTAAATATAGAACAATGATTTATTGACTTGCGCGATCAGAAGTTGTGGATTCTCATTGATGTGGTGATTAGTTTGTTAGTGGCGGCATAGATGGCGTTAGTAGGTGGTGTGCAAGCTCAGGCGCATTATGAAAACGTTGATTTTTGTTACCGATGTATATTTCTTTTTCTAAGTCTTAAAACTCGTACTTTGTTTTTTGTATGAAAATTTAATTAAGTTAAAGGTTCTGCAAAAAATCTCATTAAAAACTTAATCATAATCGGTTCATCCATTTTGGAGCCAGGCTACCACGAACAGACTTTCTACACAGATAGGTATACACATAAATTGTATAACACGAGGGGTGTCAAGCCATAAAACAAATAAATCAATTAAGGATAATATACATATTATGCAGCATTCATGATCTACGATTGGTAGGTAATTTATTTTGTCAAAATTAAATTTATTTATTTGCTGTAAATGTTTCTTATTACTTATAAGTCTTCCTAAATCTAAATTTTTAGTTATAAATGTAAAGTTGCAAAGTTCTGGCGTTCGATTTTCAAGTTATGCAGAAGAAAAAATAGTTATTTGTGGACCACAAAATGTTTTCCTTACCTTAAAGTTACTTCAAAACATGAAAGTAAAGAGACAGTACTAAAGACCTAATATCACGCATGAACTCTATGTAGGTAGGACCTACATAGAGTTTATGCGTGATATTAGGTCTTATACGCAATAAGTGTCTGGTAGAGACCTATGGTATCGATGTAATATAGGTACCTATCGCTGCACATCTAAAAAGTATTTCCCTAACATCAAAACTCTCCCGCTAGGGCCAGGGCCTGCCAGGGTAGCGGTATTTTTTTGAAAGAATCACCGCAGCCCTGGAACGCAAAGGGTTTTAGAAAGAACACGGATAGGTTTTAGTAAGTTACAGTCTGACACGCCCTTCCGTTCCACCCAAAGCGAAAGAAGTCATTTGATGATTTCCCATCGTTAAAAAAAAACTTCAAATTTCTAGGTACTGTGTTTTGCATGACTGATCACCAGTCTGTAACCGGATTCTAAGTAATTTACCGGATCCATCTGAGATAAATTGAAATGGAGTTATTCAAGAGTACGAACCTGTGATACCTACCTAAATCGAGAGAGGAAGCCTGATCAATTTAAAAAATTACATCGAATATTAAAGTATGTACCTTTGTATTGAAGTGGAAATGAAACGTCCCAAACACTGGCCAAACATAATTTCCATCGCATTAAATCACTTCAAAATTCTATTTTTGTCTATTAATATCAAAATACACAAATAAACGCTTATTTTAATACTATTACAGAAGTTTCAAGTCTCTTCATTCAAGAGTTCAAACTAGAGCTTCCGGGAATCGCTTTTTGACTTAATTGCATCGTGTTTTGTTTTACCCAAACAAGTTGAGGTGCTTGGCTTGTTTTTGTAAATGTGAAGTTCAATATTGAAAACAGAAAAAGGTACAATATTTTTTTTTTGTTGTTTACGTAATAACGTTAGTATGTTATGTTAGTAATGCTATGGTTACATTGACATGTATAGATCGTCAGAGAGCATTGCGAGGTGAATTCTAAGATTTCTTGTTCGTTCCTTCGTGAAGAGCAGAGCGGTCGACATCTCTATAATTAAACGCGGAACTAGTCGGTATGCAATCGCTCGGGTATGGTTATGTGCAACCGTGGCGTACTCGTATGTGCCTGGTTACGTAACGGCATGCGATGCTTTAGTTCTCCAGTGTTTACAGTGGCGGAGCGCGCGAGTGTCGCGTGTCCCCTCCGCATC